>JBCEWC010012160.1:0-16076 GCA_038996855.1 Solanum aculeatissimum
CCTCACTTTGTTGTCTCACCCGACTGGGTACACCAACTACCACTTCTACTTCTTTCCCTTTGCCTTTGCTTTTCCTTTTTTCTGGCATACTTGCTGTACAAAATAATTTAGAGGTCAGACACAATCAACCAATAACATTTGGCTCTGTGGCACGATCTAAAGAATGAATAAAAGGTAACAACTCCTAAATGCCACGTAGCCTCCTAATTGTAAATGTGGTGCACAACACATCCATAAGCAAGACTCTGCATAAACATGGCTTTGTAAACTCCCTAGGATGACCTGCTCTGATACCACTTTTGTGACACCCAAAATCCCATTAAGGCGGACTGGCACACGATGCCGACAAGACTCGGGAGAATAAACCTGTAATCACATTATCTATGAACATTATAAGGTATTTCCACGCTCAACGTGCCTGTAGGAAAGTAGAAAGTAATAACAAGCCAAAAAGAAATGCATATGACTATACCGTTGGAGCCACGACACCTAAAATACAAGGCGTCACACACTTTACTTTACATAGTCTACAAAGCCTCTAGATGAGAAACACTGTCTGATGAGGGTCGGGATAGGCCCTGCCTCAACACCAACTACTATACAATACAAAACGTAAGCTCTAAACACTTAGAACTCCGAAGCAACCTGAAGCCCAATAACAGTAGCTGGATATCCTGTACTCCTACTGGGGAGATCTACTAGCTCCTGTACCTGTAGCATGAAATGCAGGTCCCCCGAGAGGGACGTCAGTACAAGATAATGTACTGAATATGTAAGGCAAACTGTACTATGTGTGAAATAAGAATTCAAATGAAATCATGCATTGCTGTATAGATAAGGGACCACCTTTAGTCAAATTGTGAAATCAAGTACTTTATGTTCTTTATGTTACTTTACCTTTATTTACTTTATAATCTGTGCACAATATATAGTACAAATGACCATCTGATCAGCGGTAAATCTATATCAGGATCGACCCTGGTAGGCTTTCCTTTCCCCTTGGGCTAACCCCCATGATAGGATAGACCCTGGCTAGGTGATTCTTCCACCCCTTGGGTTACCACACATCAGAAGCAACTTTACTTTATCTTATATTTACTTTTGAGATAGTTCTTTTGGTGGACACAACACTTGAGATGTAGGACTATAGATATAACAAGTGACATATAAACAATCATGTAAGATAATGCACAATGAAAAGAGTGGGTTACACGATTATTGAAACATGTAGGAGATGAAATAATACATGGACTTTATTTAGCCAAAAAGAGAACTCATATATCTTGGTATCCAAAGTATGTATGCAGCTTTGACAATGACTATATATGGAAACATTGTACATGTTAAATAATGAAGATAAGGTCGTTAACTATAATGGAGACTATAAGTGACTTTGTGTGCCACGGAAGAATCTATATTTCATGCCAAGTAATAGGAAATCGAGTAGCCTTACATATCTCGTTGTACCATTTTGATATTACCTCGAAGTAATTTGCTTTTATCCAAAATAGTTATCTATAATAAGTTAGGTGGTAAAAATAGTATTAGTAACTAATAAACATATTTGGTAGTCTAATTCCACCCAAAAATAACAACCAGGCAACAAGCCCGTATTTATTGACCCAAAGATGTTCTTTCGACCTTTCCTTCTTTAATCGTATTCTTCCTAATACACATTCTTATATACATGTCATATACATCTTGTTCTAGTTCCATCTAAACTCACAACAATGCATCAAGTACAACATACAATAATTCCACGCAACACACCATTAAGTAGCATAACATTATTTCGAGCGGACGTCCGAATACCCAAAGTTCCTTCACAAAAGTTATTCACAACTTCATAAGATTCACAACGCCTATATATATGTAACTTAAAAAAACCCACAAACAGTCCATAGATTGGCATTAATTACCAGATTTTTGCCTATAACGTTTACACGAGGAAACGTCCATTGAACTTGGTAACAATGGTCGTAAAAGAACCCCAAAAGGATTATCTAAATAAACTAGATGCAACACACAACGACCAGCAAGAACACCACTTTTCACAGTCTAAAAATAGCCCCCAAACATAGCTAATAAGAGAGGAAAACAATCGCAAAGCGTAAGACATATTTCTAGGCACACAGGTAAATTTTAACGGTTAAAATGCGAAGAACTTATATAAATTGCTTAGGAACCTTGTGGGAGCTTTTACTTCAGTTTCACTACTATTTTGGGCCGCAAATGAGCCATTTTCAGCTTTAAAACATCAAAATAGCCGACATATATTTGGGCTTGACCCGACCCGGCCCACGACCCAGTTTCCTGCTCAGGCAGTCGCGGTAAAAAGTTTATAACTGTTTAGTCTGAAGTCGGATTGATATGTGGTTTTGTGAGTTACAAACTAGACTCATATACCTTCAATGTTGTTGGTCATAGACCTTCTAACCCCTTATATTTTGGGAGATATGGTCTGATACATTTGACCCAAATTTAAGAAGGATTTCTTAAAGAAGCTCACGGTAACTTTGGCCAAACTTTATCTTGCAACTTCCTTGACTCCGAAACATAACATATGAACTTTGGGATATTAAAATACCCCTTAAAAACCCATTATTATCAAATTATGCACTCTTAGTCCCATCCGAGAAGTAAAACACAATTTAAATCTTTCGAAAAGAGCGAGGTGCCACTTGAGCTATCTCCCTAATCCGAAATGTACAGTTAGGGGATTCCTTTGACTTTAAACTTTAATCCCTTAATATTAAAACCTAATTGAAGCCTTATTACCTTTAGGTTCTAACCAGAGTCACATATGCCTTATATAACATGCCATAATCTCACAAGTTTGACTTAAAACTTCTATACACTCGCTCATCTTAAGCTTTAGACGTAAATATAGCCTTCCAATATGAAATTTAATCACTTCTAAAAATTGATGCTTCTTTGACCAAGTCATATCATTTCCTATATACATAGTACTAGTACACGTGCGACGCGGGGTAATACAAAAGCATTTAAATAAGTGTGGTTACACTATTCTTTTACATAAATCAGACTTTGGGAGACTTGGGAATGGCTCAGAGAACTTCAAGACTGTGCTGGTACAGCAGTAGGTGAGCTAACCCTTCACATTCGCGGAGGAACTAGGCTCGTTAGCAAAATGGCACGCCCTAAAGCTTCGCATTTGGGGATAGCCTTTCATGTTCATGGAAAAGGCCAAATGCCACATTCTTTCATATTCACGAGGCTCAATTTGCATTGACGGAGAAGGGAGATTATGGAAATGATGTTCCAATTATTCTTATGCTTATGTTTATGGGATTGTGAATGTTGGGAATGTGCTTATGTGGAAAGTCCAATAACCCCAGTGTTCCCCCATAGCTTGAGTCCTACTTACCCACTCCTTAGAAATAATTTCTATGTGCTATGTGATTCATGCTTATCCCATTCCCGGTAATATTCCCATAGCTTGAGTCCGAAGCCCCATTTTTCATAGAATTACGTGTTATATGATTACATTTCCACACTCCCGAACAGATAATGTGAGTGATGATGCTATGATTGCTTGATCGAGATCCTTCGGGTTCTCCTTTGCCATGTGATATCTAGGCCCCACTTTCGGGTCGTGATAGATCGACTCACATCGACTCCTGTTTTGACCTTGCCCAATGGGTTAGATAGGTTTGTGGTGTATTGTGATGCTTCAAAAATTAGGTTGGGCTGTGTACTTATGCAACATGTCAAGGTGATAGCTTATGCGTCAAGGCAATTAAAGGTGCATGAGCAAAATTATCCAACTCATGATCTTGAATTGGAAGTGGTGGTGTTTGGTTTATTGATTTGGAGACATTATCTACATGGGGTTCACGTAGATGTTTTCACCGATCACAAGAGTGTACAATATGTGTTCACCCAAAGGGACCTTAACTTGAGACAAAGGAGATCGTTGGAACTTCTCAAGGATTATGACATGAGTGTTCTTTATAATCCCGGCAAGGTGAATGTTTTGGCGGATTCCCTTAGTAGGTTATATTTGGGGAGTGTATCACATGTGGATGAAGGGATGAAAGAGATGGTGAAGGATGAGCACTGATTGGCTAGATTAGGTTGGCTGACTCAGAAAATAGTAGTATCTTTGTTCAAGGCAGATCTAAGTCTTTAGTGTTGATGGATGTTAAGGCAAAGCAAGACTTAGATCCTTCCTTGGTGGAGTTAAAGAGATTGGTTGTCGAAGGAAAGGTGGAGGTTTTCTCCCAAGGGGGAGATGGTGTGCTACAGTATAAAAATCAATTATGTGTTCCGGGTGTTGACGGCCTAAAAGAGACTATCATAAGGGAGGCTCATAATTCCCAATATTTTATTCATCCGGGATCCACTAAAATGCATCGAGACTTGAGAGTGTTGTATTTGTGGCATGGCATGAAGAAGGACATAGCGAAATTTATGTCGGAATGTATGAATTGCCAACAAGTGAAAGTTAAACACCAAAGGCCTGGTGGCCTAACCTAATATATTGAGATTCCTACATAGAATTGGGAGGATGTGAATATAGACTTCATAGTTGGGTTTCCATGTACTCGTAAATAATTTGACTTGATATAGGTTATTGTTGACCGAATGACTAAGTCAGCTCACTTCTTAACAGTCAAGACTACCTATAGTGCCGAGGAGTATGCTAAAATGTACATTCGGGAATTGGTAAGGTTGCATGGTGTACCGAGGTCCATCATATCAGATCGTGGTACTCAATTCACTTCTCACTGTTGGAGGTCATTTCAAAAGGGACTTGGTACTAATATCAAATAAATCAGGGCTTTTCATCCCCAAACCAATGGACAAGCCAAGAGAAAAATACAAACCTTGGAGGATATGTTAAGGGCTTATGTGTTGGAGTTCAAGGGGAATTGGGATGATTATCTACTGCTTATTGAGTTTTCCTATAGTAATAGTTTTCATGCTAGCAATGGTATGGCTCCGTTCGAAGCTTTGTATGGTAGAAGGTGTAGATCTTCGGTGGGTTGGTTTGAGATAGGTGAGGCAACATTGTTAGGCCTGGATTTGGTGGTTGAGGTCATAGGAAAGGTAAAGTTGATTAGGGAGAGATTGAGGATGGTTCAAAGTCACCAAAAGACCTATTTACATGTTAGGAAGAGGGATCCTGAATTCCATGTAGTTGATTGGGTTTATGTGAAGGTATCTCCTATGAAGGGTATCATGTGATTTGGTAAAAAGGACAAGTTGAGCCCTCGGTACGTCGGACCATATGAAGTTGTTGCGTGAATTGGCAATATGGCTTATAGCTTAGATTTGTCTCCAGAGATGAGCTCCATTCATCCGGTGTTCCATGTTTCTATGTTGAGGAAATTGGTTGGTAACTCTATGACAATTGCACCTTTGGAGGGTGTGTTGATTGAGGAGAATTTAACTTATGAAGAGGTAACGGTCAAAATTTTGGATAGAAAAGTGAAGAGGCTTCACAACAAGGAGGTTGTTTCGGTTAAGGTGCTTTGGAGAAATCAACAAGTGGAGAGCGCTACATGGGAAGCAGAGGCGGATATGATGGAGCGATACCCCTATCTTTTCCAATCTACTCAAGCCCAAGGTACTAGGTTCTATCCTTTCTAATGGTCCTCAATCTTTAAATTCTTGAGTTTCATGACATTACATGCATACATGAGAAATAAAATAATTTGAATGATGTTTTGACATGAGTTTTAAATGGCTTGAAAATGATGCATGATCCCTTATATGTTATGATGAAAATGTTTCTTGCTTGATTGACTTCCTTAAATTGTGGTCTAGCTCATTCGAGGACGAGCGTTTCCAAGGGAGAGATGATGTAATGACCCAAAAAGTTTTGAACTTCATACTAGTGGATCAAGGTCCATTTTGAACTTGTTATGGCTGTGTAGTGATGATCATGAGTTCTATTTAAGTGGCCGTATTCAAAGGAATCGTGTTGAAAGAATTTTGTGTGAAATTGTATAGTAGAACTGACTTTGAACGGCAATATCTTTTGGTATATGATGAAATGTGAGGACTATGAGCTATCAAAATGAAGCTCTTTGAGTTATCTTTTCAATGCAATTGGTTTCCCTCAATTCGGATTTCATATGTTAAAGTTATGGCTACAACAGTGAGACTGCCCGTGTATGGAAGTGTTCATGAAAGAAAAGGCCAAAGTGGCTAAGGCAGGGCTACACGGGAGGGCCCACGAGCCATGGGAAGGGTCACGACCCATGAGAGGCGTCCGTGGGTTGATCCTTAAAGTGGTGCTAGGTGACGGACCAAGGCCGGATCAAAGTAAGGCTCCACGGACCACTTCACGGTCCATGTCATGCCTCACGGTTCTTGAAGTCCCCCGTGGAGTGGTCCAAAGACTCATGAGACCCCAAGGTCAGGACTCCAGACTAAGTAAGGCTCGACGAATTAGTGTACCGTTTGTGTGCAGCTTCACAGACCGTGAGTTCTATCGTAAAGTGATATAGAAAGTTGTCCAAGATTTCAAGCCAAGGCATGAACCAAGTTATTTCACATGGTAGGGTTCATGGTCCGTGAATCGTTACACGGACCATGAGTATGCTTCCGTCAGTGACTGTTTCAGTTAATTGCTCTGTTTTATTAATGGTTAATTGGTAATTGTAATTATTCCTAGGGTCGTTTTAGCCTTTCTAAAGTCTCCTGAAACCCCTAAATTAAACCCTAATCCCCTTTTATTCATTCAAGCTTTCAAATTCATCTCCCAATTTCTCTCAATTTCTCTCATCCCCCAGTGAAGACCTAGCTTAAAATTTGGGAAAGATCAAGTCTTCATCAAAATCTTCTCAACCCCCTTGCTAAATTCAAGGTATGTGGGTTTGATTCATGGTTTCTCTTCCAACCATCAAGAACCAAAATCCTTTTCTAAATTTTAATGAAATTATGATTTTCTTTAAATGAGTATTTTAAATTTAAAGATGATTTAATGAAATTGAAGTGTGGGTTGTTATTATTTAATGATTTTATGATGAACTAAGCCCCTATTTGATGAATCACTTTGATTCAAGATCGTACAAGTATGCATGTCCCCTTATTAATTAATTTATGCATGGGACATGTTAAATTGAAGTTTAATTGTTGATTTAATAATGAATTTCTCTTGGGTTCTTCTTGATTTGGATTTAAATTATGAATTCTAGTACCCATGCTATTCTCATCATCAATCATGACATTTGCATGCATGAACATGGATTTTATGAAGGATTTGATGTGGGCTAAGTCCCAAATATGTCTATGATTATGATTTTGAATAAGTATGGGTTATTAAAAAAATGTGATCACATAATGTCTATGATATGGTTGTTTGAGCAACCATGAATTATTATACCAATATGATCTGATATGACAAGTATGGAGCTACTCTTAGGCATGGAGTTTGAAATGAAAGCGTATTTGACCTTTGAGCCCAATAAAGTATGATTTGAAATGTGTTTGACCTTTGGTCAAGTATGCATGAAAGTAAAGCAAGTGATTTTGCCTTCAAGCCTAAGTATTCATGATTATGAAGTCAAGTGTTTCCGTTCCATTTTGAAAGCATGTATATGTATACGTATTTTTGTGGGATGATAACTTAGTTTCGAGAAGGATTAGAGTAGTAAGTGGGCTATCGCCAAGAGTCCCACTACTTTCTCAAAACTATGTGCCAACATAGGTTATGCTACCAAAATAGGAGACCCGTAAGGTATGCTATGATATGATTTGACATGATATGTTATGGAAATCCTACAAAAATAATGGGGTCGTAAGGAAGGTGGCCATCACACCGAAATGACTAGGTCGTAAGGTGTGGTGTAGATTACCTTTGGCAAGTAATCTTCTTCGATCTGATGGGAGGCCTCATCGGGTAAGTTCATGTTGTAGCTAACATGAGTTTGGATGTTGGTTATTATCACATCCCCTATACTATAAGCATTATGGCATTTCATGCATCATGGACTTCATGGCATATTGATATACTATCCCTTCCTATATTCTTCTTCTATGTATGTGACCTTGTCATCTAGCTTGGTCGTAGGTTCATGTTCATATGCATTGCATGCCCGCATACTTAGTGCATTATTATGTGCTAACCCATACTCTTTGTCTACATGCTTTAACCATGTAGGGACCGAAGTTGACTTTCATCCATCGCTAAACGGCTAAATCAAGACTCTTGAAGTTATTGCTTGTGGTGAGCCCTATGTTCGAAGGGCAACACCCACTTTCATCTACCTTGTCTTTACTTTATGTTTCTTTACTTTATGACTTGAAGGTGAGCCCAGATTATGTTGAGGCCCTGTCTTATCTTATATAGAGCCATTATTGGACATATCGACTCTATGGAACGTTATGCTATGTGATACTTGTAACTATATGACTACCTATGTTAACTGATGGTATCTTATGTTATGCTTCCATTTCCGCTTATGCTATTACGATATGATTACCTTGGGAATGTGCTTATGTGGAAAGTCCCTAACCCTGCTTGCTCCCATAGCTTGAGTCATACTTATCTGCCCCTTAGAACATAATTGCGATGTGCTATGTGATTTATGTTTATCCCATTCCTGGCAAACACCCCATTGCTTGAGTCCAAAGCCCCGAAATCCCCTAGACTTATGTGTTATTTATTTATTGTATGAACTTCCGAATCGATGATGTGTGTGATGATGCTATGATGGCTTGATCAAGGTCTCTTGGGTTCTTCTTCGCCATGTCACATCTAGGCCTTACTCTCGGGTCGTGGCAGTAGTAGTCAATGATGGTACATGGATAGTGGTTTCTTAAACCATATGACTTAAAATGTTGAAAGCTTTTGTTCAGTCAAAGTACTTCAAGGTAGAGGTGATTCTTTTGAAAATGGAAAAAAGGTTACATTCTTAGTATTAGAAGGATTGGAAAGTCTTTAGAACACTCAATAAAAAATATCTATTATGTGAATGGACCAAAGTTCAGTCTATTGAGTGCATCTCAAATCTGTGACAAGGGAAATGAAATGAAATTTTGCTCAAAAATTTGTATTGTCATCAATTTGTATTTACAATGAGTAATTCTTATGGCAAAAAGGGTGAAGAACATATATGTGTGTATTCTAGATTCCTTACAGGGAGATGACCTTACGTGTCTTAGTGCTAAAAGTGAGGATGCAGAACTTTGGCACAAAAGACTTGGGTATGTTAGTTCTTTACTGTTGAACAAACGTTTTGCTAGGGACCAACTTTGTGGGCTACGAAAAATATAAGTTTGTGAAACATGTGTTAAAGGAAAGCAGACCATACCCATATTCAAGAAAAAAAAAAGGTCAGTACTATAAGACCACTCGAGTTGATTCATATTGATCTATAGAGGATAGTGAAGATTCAAAGTAGAGGAGGAAAGATGTACATTTTGTTGGCATGGACTTCCCTAAGAATTTTTGTGCTGAAGCAGTGAATACTGCTTGTTATGTGACAAATAGATGCTTTATTATATCTATTCTCAACAAAACCCCTAATGAGTTGCTCAATAATAGGAAGCCTAAAGTGAGTTACTTGAGAGCTTTTGGTTGTAGATGTTTTGTTCTCAACAATGACAAGTAAGACTTGGGCAAGTTTGATACAAGAAGTGATGAAGGTGTATTTGTTGGTTATTCAATTTCTAGCAAGTCATAGAGTCTTTATCAAAAGGACACAATGAAATGAAGAAATTGTTGATATAATCTTTGATGAGTCTGGTGCACTTGAAAAATTAAGGGATCAAGATAAAGTTGAATTTGAAGAAGTGTTGTAGTTCCACAGGGATGGTGTCAATATTGATAAAGATGGTAGAGGCAACTTAGAGCATAGTAATTGTGATTTTGACGTTTTAGGAAATATCAGTGTTATAGATGAGGGACCTAGTCCTAAATAAATTTTTGATGATAAACAAGGCACTACTGAACAGGTTGAAAATGCAGATGATAGAGAAGTCAGTGCTGAAAATGAGGAAGAAAGTTTGGCTCCCAAAACATTCTCATGGAGACTCAGATCTGCTCATCCCTTGGATAATGTCATCTCACCTTTGGACTTTGGAATTTAAACCGGATTCTTGATGAAGAACATGGACTCATTTTCTATCTTTGTCTCTTCTAGTGAGCCTAAAAATGTAAAGGAGGCCCTAAAAGATGTTAATTGAGTGAATTCAATGAAAGAAGAGTTGCATCAGTTTGAAAGAGGTAAGGTGTGGCAGCTGGTCCCTAAGCCATCTGATAGAACAATTATTGGAACTAGGCGAGTATTTAGGAACAAGCTAGATGAACATGGAGCTATTGTTTGAAACAAATCAAGGCTAGTAGTTTAGTTCTATAACCATGAAGAAGGCATTGATTATAGTGAGATATTTTCTCCTGTTGCAAGAATAGAAGCCATCAAAATTCTTATAGTGTTTTGTAGTATTTATGGTTTCAAGCTCTATCAAATGGATGTCAGGAGTACTTTCTTGAATGGCTACCTAAAGAAGGAAGTTTTTGTGAAGAAACCTGCCTGATTTGAAGATATTAATCATCCCAACAATGTGTTCAAACTAAACAAGGCATTGTATGGTTTAAAACAAGCACCTAGATCATGGTATGAGAGGTTGTCCAAGTTCTTTTTGAAGAATGGGTTCAAAAGAGGAAAATTTTATAATACTTATTTTTGAAGTCAAGAGGAAAAGGCCTGCATTTCATACAAGTCTATATTTATGATATCATCTTTAGTTCTACTTCTGAGTTTATGTATAGTGAATTCACAAAGTTGATGGGGAATGAATTTGAAATAAGCATGATAGATGAATTGAGCTTATTTTTGGTTTTGTATATTAAAAAAACACTTGAAGGAACTTCAATTACTCAAGAAAAATACATCAAGCAGTTGTTGAAGAAATTTTCAAAAGGAGGATGCAAAGCTTATTGATACTCCTATGGGAATAAATTCCAAGATTTATGTTGATGAACCTTGTCGTAGTGTTACTGAGACTATGTACAGAGGTATCATAGGATCATTACTCTATTTGCCTGCAACCAGAACAAACATTGTGTTTATTGTTGGAATGTGTGGAAATTTCCAAAAAGAGTAAAAGGAGTCCCACTTGAGGGTAGCTAAAAGAATCTAGAGGTACTCGAAGAAACCATATACTATCCTATAGACCCCTATGAATCTCTACTCTTTCTCAAAAGTCTTTGAAAAAACTATTTCTCCTCTCGAAACCCTTGAAAAACTAGCTCTAAGAAGAATATCTCATACCTCCAATACCACCCATAAAATGCTTGATGTATTAAGTGAGATAGAATTATAAGTGGTTCTTGCAAGTGAAAATCCAGCTCCTACAATCGAAATCTCCACAGATCAATTGTCACGGCCCCGATAGGGGGCGTAGTTGTGACATGGCGAAAGAGGACCCGAAGGCCCTCAATCAAGCCATCATAGCATCATTACACTCATCATCGGTTCTGGAACGCGGAAGCTAAACACATAGCAAGTAGGTTCTATGAAATTGGGGACTTGGGACTCAAGCTATGGGGACAATATCGTGGATAGGACAAACATGAATACTATTAGCACATAGTCATTCACAATACTCAACATTCAAGTCAATATCATAACAAGAGGACATGATTCATAAATCAAGCTAAATAGCGTCATATTACATAACCAAATATCCAACATACAAGTCAAACGTACAAGAGTATAAATTTGTCCTACAATGCCTCTACTTAGATGAGCGGGGCCTCGACAAGTTTGAGGCTCACCCTCAAGACCTGGAATGTAAATGCATAAACTAAAGTTGTAGATAGATGGTGGATATTGGCCTTGAATAACAGGGCTCACCGCTAGCAAGTCTTCAACAAGATATCAAACGTCGTCCGCTAGAATATATAAGTGACCCACGGTCCCTACATGGTTAGAATATGTAGACATGAATATAGGTTAGCACAATTAAGCACTAAGTATGCGGACATGCAATGCATATGACAAGTATAACATGACTAAGCAAGAAGACAAGGGGACAAGTGATATGAAAGGAATGCACGTAGCCAAAAATAATATAACAATATGCTATGCCATGATGCATGAGATGCAATTCTATGATCATATATAGCGTGGATGTAACCTCAACCGACAACATCGAAGACCCGAACGAGTCACTATCCGGATCCGGACTACTAGCCAAGTAGTACCCATGGATCCCTTGAATAAGGGATAATCATGACATGGGAACCCCTATCTAGGGATTCAATAACCCATGGTGGTACATGGTTTGACGGAAAAGGTTTTGCTTAATCCCTCGGTGCTAAGTCTCATCCCACGGGAAAACGTACATATATACATGCAACATTAAATCGAGAGGATTACATTCTTTACAAATCATGCATTATTATTCATGTCAAAACCATTGTACAAGGAACATATTCATGCTTAGGCCCTAGGCCAAATCAAGAGTTTCCAAAACGTTCCATTATAATTCCATATTAATGCAATAGGAGTAGCTCAAATTCATGGGCTTGTCAAATAAGCAATCAAGACATAACATGGGGATGCAAGCATCCAAAGTGCTCAAAGAGCCATGGGACTATGTGATCACAAGTCAAGAGTTCAAATAATGGGTTCCAAAGGAACAAAGTTTCATCAAGAGTTTCAATCATGGGTTCCAAAGGAACAATAGTTTTCAATCATGGGTTCCATAGGAACAAAGAGTTTTCAATCAAGGGTACTAAAGGAACAACAATAATCATGCATATTCCATGAATGAGATACAAGAACACGGGTAATGGAATCAAGACTTTATTTCACAATTTGAAAGACATTTCATCATAAATCACGTAGAAATTCATGATTAAGCCATAATACAAGTTATCCATTCTTAATTAAATCCTGAAAAGGAACATGCAAGTTGATCAATAAGGGTTTCAATGAACATTTATGAATTCAAGTTTAAAATCTTTTTTGAATCACCTAAAAACTACAACACTCAAGTCCCAACACTAATCTATAAAAATATTTGTAGAAACCATAATTTAATTAAAAGCTAAAAATCAAATTTAAAGAGTTAGGGTTCTTTGGTCTTCAAGGCTGAAAGAGGATCCTTGAATCAAGTTCCACATACCTTAATTTCACCAACAATTTGCAAGGTCAAACTTGGTCAAGGTTGTCTTCCCCAAATTCGTCAAGCTTTCTTCAATGGAGGCTAAGAGGATTTTAGAATTCCCAAAGTGAATGTAGGAGATTTTGAATGGAAGAATGAGGGTTTGGGGATTGATTTAAGGGTTTAGGAGACCTTAGGATATCTAAAAGGGGCTTAGAGAAATGTTAAATCACAAAATTACCATTAATGAAATGGAAATTTTCAAGTTTAAGCAGAGTCACACAGAGTGCTATAGTGACCGTGTACTTTTCACACGAACCGTCCACATGCACTATCAACTAACACTTAGCCAATATTTCAACGTGAACTCTCGGAGGACTTTGTGGAACACTTTACGGACCATTTGACGGGTCGTGGAAGGGTTGAAGGTACGTCTCCTTGTCCCATTAGACTTTCCTTAGCCACCTAGACCAACCATGGCTTGGCCAAGGTTCTTCCCTACTTGACGGGATAGTTCATGGCTCATCAAAGTGCATACAAACCGTTTAGTGGTCCGTGGCCTATGACTTGTCTCATGAGGTGGTTCCTGGCCACCCCTAGCTCACTGGACCACCTCACGACACCGCACACGGACCGTGACAAGTTTCACGGACTGTGGCCCTGTCCTTGGCCACTTTTCAGAGCCTATCTCCAATATCTTCCGAATTACAAGAAGTCCCACTGTTTATGCTATAACTCCCTCATCCAAACTCTGAATCGCCTGAAACAAGTTGAGTTATGAAGATAACGCAAAGAGATTCAATTTGATATATAGTAGCCCACACGGTGCAACCCGAATTAAAAGTTATGTCCGTTCAAAGCCTACTATCCAAACGACATCTCTAGGCCACAAACTGACCCGTTTTGCGTTCGGCCACTTATAGTCAACCCGTGGCCACCAAAACTCAATCATGACCAGTAGTACATCATATAATACCAACCATAAGGAGTTTTCAAAAAATGTTCAGGTTGTTCCATTATCTCCCCCTTGGGAACATTTGTCTTCGAATGTGCTAGGACTAGGTCTTGAGGACATCAATCACAAACAAGAGACATGCTAACCAATACATGAAGGGAACATACATTAATTCATAAATCATTCAAAACTCATGTCAAAATATCATTTAAATCATTTTAGTGCTCATGAATGCATGTAATGTCATGAAATTCAAGAAGCAAGGAAATAGGACAAGTTAGAGGATAGAACCTAGTACCTTCGGATTGAGTACATTGGAAGAGGTGAGGATATCATTCCTTCATGTCCAACTCCGCTTCCCACGTTGCACTCTCCACATCTTGATTCCTCCAAAGTACCTTAACTGAAGCCACCTCATTATTGCGAAGCCGCTTCACTTGCCTATCCAAAACCTTAACCGGTAGTTACTCATAAGTCAAGTTCTCCTCAATAGTCAAATCCTCCAAAGGTATAATGTCCTTGGGGTCACCAACCAACTTCCTCAACATAGACACATGGAAAACTGGGTGAATAAAGCTCATATCCAAAGGAAAGTCCAACTTATATGCTACAATACCAATCCGTTCCACTATCTCATAAGGTCCAACGTACATTGGGCTCAACTTGCCCCTTTTTCCAAAATGCATTATGCCTTTCAAAGGAGACACCTTCACATACACCCAATCACCAACATGAAATTCAAGGTCTCTTTTTCTCACATCCGCATTAGACTTTTGATGACTTTGCGCCGTCTTCAATCTTTCCCGAATCAACTTCACTTTCTCAATAGCCTCAACAACCAAGTCCGGGCCTATCAAGCCCAGCTCACCAATTTCAAACCAACCAACCGGAGACCTACATCTCCTACCATACAAAGCTTCAAAAGGAGCCATACCGATGCTAGCATGAAAATTATTATTATAGGTAAACGCAATGAGAGGTAAGTGGTCATCCAAATTTCCCTTAAACTCCAACACACAAGCCCTCAACATATCCTCCAATGTTTGAATTTTCCTCTCGGCTTGCCCATCGGTTTAAGGATGGAAAGCGGTGCTCAACTTAACCTTAATTCCAAGTACCCTTTGGAAAGACCTCCAAAAATGAGAAGTGAATTGGGTACTACGATTCGAAATGATAGACCTTGGGATACCATGCAACCTTACCAATTCCCTAATATACACCTTAGCATACTCATTGGAACTATAGGTAGTCTTCACCGATAGGAAATGAGCGGACTTTGTCATTCTATCAACCACAACCCATATAGAATCAAATTGTCTTCTAGTGCGGGGCAACCCAACAACAAAATCCATATTTACATCCTCCCACTTCCAAGTGGGAATTTCAATGTCTTGAGTCAATCCACCGGGCCATTGATGTTCTACTTTCACTTGTTGACAATTGGGACATTCCTACACAAATTTAGCCATATCTCTTTTCATACCATGCCACCAATACAACCCTTTCAAGTCTTGATGCATTTTGTTAGATCCCGGATGAATAGAATATTGTGAGTTATGAGCCGCTTTCGTAATAGTCTCCCTCAAACCATCAACATCCGGAACACAGAAAAAATCTTGGTACCGAAGCATACCATCTCCCCCTTGGGAGAAAACCTCAATCTTACCATCGGTGACCAACTTCTTCAATTCTACTAAAGAAGGATCTAAATCTTACTTAGCTTTAACATCAACTACCAAGGAAGGCTCGGACCCACTTTCCACAAATATACCACCATTTTTGGATTCGGACAATTTCACCCCCAATCTAGTCAACCGATGCACATCCTTCACTACCTCTTTCTTCCCTTCGTCCACATGAGCAACACTCCCCATAGAAAGTCTACTAAGGGTATCCGCCATAACATTGGCCTTACCGGGATGATAAAACACACTCATGTCATAATCCTTAAGAAGTTCCAACCACCTCCTTTGCCTCAAATTAAGATCCCTTTTAGTGAACACATATTGCAAGCTCTTATGATCAGTGAACA
>JBCEWC010012161.1:0-16074 GCA_038996855.1 Solanum aculeatissimum
CCCATCCCCGTAATTGTCCCCATAGTTTGAGTCCCTAGTCCCCAAGTCCTTAGAACTTACGTGCTATGTGATTTGCTGTCGCGCATCCGAACCGATGATGTGTGTAATGATGCTATGATGGCTTGATCGAGGGCCTTCGGGTCCTCTTTCGCCATATCACATCTAGGTCCCCTATCCGGGTCGTGACATATAGAGAAATGATTTATTAGGCCAAGTGTTTCTCCTTGGGGTGTTGTAGTTCTATTCGTGAAAAAGAAGGATGGTTCTCTTAGAATGTGTGTAGAATATTGCCAGTTCAATAAGGTAACATTCAAGAATAGGGTAACAATCAAGAATAATTATCCCCTTCCTAGGATCGATGACTTGTTTAACCAACTTTAGGGTGCCACTATTTTCTATGTGATAGACCTGATATCAGACTATCACTAGTTGAAAGTGAGAGAATGTGACATCTCGAAGATGGATTTTCGAACCTGATATGGTCAGTTTGTGTTTTTGGTAATGTCCTTTGGGTTAACAAACATACATGCAACCTTCGTAGTCTTGATAAAAAGAGTATAGACAATACCTTAATATGCTGGTGATTATGTTTATCGATGATATTTTAGTGTATTCCAAAGATGAGGAGGAACATTCTAATCATCTTAGAACCTCTTTGCAGACGCTCAAGGATAATAAGTTCTATCTAAAAATTTTGAAATGTGAGTTTTGTATCAAATCATTGGCATTCTTAGGCCATATAGTTTCGGGCGATATTATACGAGTAGAACTCAAAAGATTGAGGCAGTTAAGAACTGGCCTAGACCAACCTCTCCGACTGACATAAGAAGTTTTTAGGTTTGGCTAGTTACTACCGCTGATTTACAGATGGGTTCTCTTCTATATCCGCACCATGGATTCTTGCGGGCTTCATTCCAGGTGGACCTTAGCTTTGTCTTCCATGCGCTTTATCTATCTATGGGTAGACTTCACACCCGCTCTGACCGAAAAGAGAACGAATTGACGCTAAAGATGTAGATCTCAGACCTATCACACAGAAAAAGGAAGTGAGTTAGACAACTAGATTGTCTCAGAAGAAGGTCAAGTTTCAATAGTACGATGAGTGTGAGAAGAGTTTCCATGAATTGAAAACAAGGTTGACTATTACTCTAGTGTTGACCTTTCCTGAAGGAATTGATAGATTCATCATTTATTGTAATGCCTCAAGAATGGAATTGGGATGTGTATTGATGTAGAAGAGTTAAGTTGTTTCTTATGCTTCTAGGCAACTCAAGGTGCATAAGAAGAACTATCCTACCCATGAACTAGAATTGGCGGCGGTGGTGTTTCCTCTCAAGATATGGCACCACTACATATATGGAGCACATGTTGATGTATTCACAAACTATAAAAGCCTGCAATATGCCTTTACCGAGAAGGAACTTAATTTGAGGTAGTGGAGATGTATTGAATTTCTCAAGGACTATGACATGAGCATCCTCTACCATCCAGGTAAAGCTAATATGGTTGTTGATGATCTTAACAAGTTATCTAGGGAAAGTACCTCCCTTGTCCAAGGGGAGAAAAAGGAGATAGCTAAGAAGGTTCACAGATTGACATGATTGGGAGTTCAATTGGATGAATATGGTGAAGGTGGAATAATTGTGCACAATAAGTCTACATCATCTCTAGTACTGAAGGTGAAGGAGAAGCAAGAATAAGATCCTATCTTGTTATAATTAAAGGGAGATGTGCATAAGCAAAAGGCGATGGCTTTTTGTTTGGGGGGAGATGGAGTAATGAGATAGCAAGGCAGATTATATGTTTCAAAAGTTGATGACATACGCGAGAGAATCATGGAGGAAGCTCACAACTCTAAATATTTGATCCATACGGGCTCGACTAAGATGTACCATGACTTGAGAGAAGTCTACTAGTGGAGTGGGATGAAAAGAGATATTATCAAGTTTGTTTCCATGTGCACGAATTACCAACAAGTTAAAGTTGAGCATCAAAGGACATGTGGAGTAGCTCATAACATTGAGATCTCAGAATGGAAGTGGTATATGATTAACATGGATTTTATCACAGGTTTACTGAGGTCCAGTAGAAGACATGATTTAATTTGAGTAATAGTTGATAGGATGATAAAATTAGTGCACTTCTTAGCAGTAAAGACGACTAACATTATGGTAGATTATGCCCGATTATATATAAGAGAGATTATTAAATTGCATCGAGTCTATTTGTCTATCATCTTAGACAGAGGAGCTCAATTCACTACTCAATTTTGGAGATCCTTCCAGAAAGGCTTGGGTTAGAAGGTAAACCCTAACACTACTTTTCACCCTCAGACTGATGACTAGGTAGAGTGTACTATTTAAACCTTGTAAGATATGTTGAGAGCATACGTCAATGACTTTAATGGTAATTGGGATGACTATTTATCTCTGATTGAGTTTGCCTACAATAATAGTTTCTATTCGAGTATTATGATGTCTTCATATGAGGTACTTTATGGGAGGAGATGTAGATTAGTGATTGGGTGGTTCGAGGTAGGCGAGATAGAGTTGATTGGAAAAGACTTGGTGTATCAAGCTATGGAGAAGGTGAAAATCATTCGAGAGAGATTGAATACTACACAAAGTCAACAAAAATCCTACAGCGATGTTAGGAGAAGAGACTTAGAGTTTGAGGTCAATGATTGGGTGTATTTGAAGGTGTTACCTATGAAGTGTGTGATGTGATTTAGGAAGAAAGGGAAGATGATTCAAAGGTGCATTGATCCTTACCAGATTGTGAAAAAATGGGCAATGTAGCTTATGAGTTAGAGCCTCCATTAGACTTAGTGGTCAACCATCCAGTCTTCCATATTTCTATGCTTAAGAAGTGTTTGGGAGATCCACAGTTGATTGTTCCCTTTGATTGTGTTGGAGTGAAGGAAAACTTGAGCTATGAGGAGATTCCCATTCAAATCCTTAATCATCAGGTTCTCTAGTTGAGAACCAAAGAGATTGCATTTGTCAAGGTGTTATGGAGAAATCAATTTGTAGAAGAAGTTACTTGGTAAGCTAAAGAGGATATGAAGGTTAAGTATCCTTGTGAGCAAAGATTGGAGGATAAAATCTAAGGTTTCCAAGTATTCGACTATGGTCCTTTTAGTTGATATTGTTTTTCGATTCCTAGGTATGTAAAGCTACTTAAAGCATTGGATTGAGTTCGTCCACACACCCTTCCATCTACTTGAGTCAAATGTGTGAATAAAAATTGAGTATTGAAAATACTATGATCCAAATATTCAAGTTGCTTTCATTTATTTTGAGTCCCCATGAACATATATGAATAAATTGAAAAATTAAATTGTTGGTTATATTAAGTTAAAGTATTAATTACGTTTGAAATTATGAATCCTAAATTTGAATCATTCTATGTAATCTTTGTTGCATGGAGTAAATTTAGATCATGATTGTGAATGTTTGAGTTGAGTAACTTGAGCATGAATGAGAATGAGGAGCATATTACAGTATCAATGTGTGTATATATATATATATATAATAAGCATTCTTATATGTTTTATGTGATGAGTACGATTGATTGGAGTCTAAATGGTTGTTTGAGTTAGAGTTAGAGTTAGAGTCTTCATTGCATGAATAGTTAATGGTCTCGATTGGTTGAATTGTTGAGTGATTGAGTTGAGTTTAATTGGAAAAAATATAAAGAGAAGAGATTGAGTTGATTGACATGAGCATGTTTTAGTCTTGGGAGGAGTATTGAGCATCGATATGGGAGTAAGTTGATAACGACTCTAACGCATAAACTATGTTGCCAGCATAGGATAGTTTCTCCGTCAATTTGGGTGACTCATGTCCCCAAAAGATGGACATTGATTTTTGAGCCAAGAGATGTTTGATTGTCCGTTACTTTGGCAATTATTAGACGGGCATGGCACCGACATCACCTTCCTTCTGTATCACCAAACTAAAGATAGTGGGATTGGATGTCGATTAATAGAAACTCCCAAGCAACACTTAATAAAACATATGATATTTTAAATTATGTCGCTTAAAACTGAGTCTTATTTCAAAGCATAACTTACTCTTAAACTTACATATTCATTGAGTTGAGTTATAGATAGTGGACTTGATTGTTGAACCGCGTTGATTTACTTGATTCTAAGCTTTACTTGTTTTGTTTAGCCATTCTTACATACCAATATATTCCATGTACTAACATCTATTTTGGCCTGTATCGTTAATGATGCAGATACAGGTGATACAGGCTTTGAACAAGCGCATCGTTGAAGTCAAGAGTCTTGCTTCTAGATTTGGTGAGCCCTCCTTGCTATTCAGAAGACCTTTTTGACATTTATTGAATATTTTTCATTTCTTTCGATTGGGGTATCCATGGCCTATCATGGTACTACCTAGAAGTTTAGATAAAGCTTTTATAGACATGGAGTAGAGGATTGTCGATTGTTATTTATTTTCCAACATTGTTCATTGCAAACATTTGTTGATGTGAGTATTTAGTTAGTTGATTTACTTTTGACCCTACTTGAGTATTCTTCTATTGTTTATGAGTATGGTGTGATGATGAGGGTAGGTGGTTCTCTTGCAGAATCACCTATGGTTCTTTAAGTGTCGGCTACGCCAAGGGTACCCTCCCAAAGCATGACATTAGCTCCAAAATGGCGAGGTTGCTCTAGCATAACCTTTTATTTGGTTTCTGAGGCTTCGGGTGCATTTTAGAACCCCCCCCCCCTACTCAATTGGAAATTGAGTAAAATGGAATTAGGAAGTGAGACCCTCATTTGATCGTGACGACCTCTGATGGAAATGTTTACTTCACAATTGAGTCCAGAATGTCATTTCCAATAAGATTTTTTATATGATTGGTCTTTTTTCAACTTTAGATGCATCCGAAGCTTCCTTGGTTACTAAAATTTAGTGCATGATGCTAACATGGCCAGATGACATCATTCCATGTGGCAGCGGTGGGCCAAGTATCTATTGAGGACATTTTGCTACATTTAGAGTTAGGAGAAGAAGGAAATTTCCCTTAGCCATATCTTCCTCAATTTTGATCTGATTTTAGTCATTTAAATGGCTAACTTATGTATTTTTCTAAGAGGAACATCATGAAAGTGGTGCAAATTGCATTTGAATTATGTTCAACATAAATATTGCATTTTTCTGCTAGTTAATGTGTCACAAAAATATGACACTTTTGATGCTTTAAACTTAGAATTTTGTATGTGCTTGAAGCAACGTTAGTAGGTTTGATGTGTTTTTAGATTGATTTTGTAGGATTGTAGGAGTCGGGATATTTTTGGGGGTTTTGAGGAGTTACGAGACCTTATAGGGTTCGTGACTTATTCCACGAGCCGTAGATTGGTATCGTGAATTAGATCCGGTGAAAGGCTAATTTTCAAAATTTCAAACCATGTGTTACCAAATGGGTCGTAGACCATTTAATTGCCAGTATATTTGTTGCGCCATGATAATAAATCAGGTGCTATAATGAAGGCAACCTAAGATATTTGATGTATTAGTGGTGTTTTTTCTTTTGTTTTCAACTTTTTAGACTTGTAGGTAGTGCAATTTTAGTGTTTTCAGTTGTAATTTTGGACTCTTTGGACTGGTGGAAAATAGGGTAAGAGTGTATTTTGTGAATGGTATGTATGTACAAGGACAAACGTACCATCTTGAGTTGAAAAAGTAGCAAGAAGTTCTTCTACGATTGGTTCTACAGGTTGTGGTTCACACCACGACCCATTCACTGACTCATAGAAGACATCCAGTAAGAAATAGTTGTGCACTCTAGTCCATGAGCCAACTGTATGACCCGCAGTATACTCTAAGGGTCGTGAATGGGGTTCGTGGACCCCAGGTAAGAATTATGAAATTTTCTAAGTGTTAGGGGCATCTATGATTCATATATCCACATACGACCGGTAGACGGGTCTGTGAAGCCTATTTCCTAAATTAGGGCTTTTGCACACTACGAGACTAGGATCTACGGATCGTAGAATCTTCTATGGCCTATATTTGGGGTTTCGTAGGGCCTGGGCCCAATATTTACCCGACCCGATCAACATAATAAAAGAGGAATAAAAGTTTTACCCCTTATTCTTGCAAAATTTCCTAAAAATACCTTAAGCCCTTCTCATACCCCTCGATTCCGACGAATGTCTGACCAACCTCCATGTTTTGACAACTTTCCGACGACACTACAGCCATCTAGGTTTTCAGTTGTTTTAGTCTTCTCCTCCAACTTCTCGACTTTTTAAAAAAATTCTAGTATGTTTTAAACTTTGATTTCTAAATTTAAACCGGAAATTTCTTAAGATTGTTGTTGGGAATGGTGTTCCGAGTCTTTATTTTATTCTTAAAATAGATGTTCCCGGTGTGTATTATATACTATTTGGTTGAATTTGATTGAATAGTCACCATTGAATTATACCATGTAATGCTTGAAATTATTTTTGAAATCGGCCTTGTCGTGTTCTGTAAGACTTGCTTGAAATCGCATAGGCTCATGTCATCAAAATTGTAGTTGAACTATTTATTTGGAAAATGACATGTGATTATGCATGTATAATGATAGCATGACTTTTAAATTGTCCTCTTAGAATTGTCTAAGTGCATAAGAGTATTGCTTCGGTGTTTATATAATTGTTGTGGTCTGTTGATGATCCCATTTGATAGACATAGAAAATGCAAGCGGCTAGAAGTTTTGCATCATGTGGGCCATCTATGACCAGTGGATTAATCCACGAGCCATAGTTGTCCCTCGTGAGTGAATCCAATAAACTGGGGGTTTATAAGATTCCATCAAACGAAAACTTTTACGGGCACGTGGATTAGTCTATGGCTCGTAGGTTTCATATGGTGATGCCTGCAAAGTGTTAAGTCTAGAACCATATCTATGACTTAGTCTACGGCCCGTAATTTGTTCTAAGAACCATGTTTTTGGGCGAAGTTGAGCAAATTATAGGTTTTTGAGGAGTTACGAGACCTTATATGGTCTGTGTTTTATTCCATGAGTCGTAGATGGATTTCATGAATTAGATCCAGTGAAAGTCTGATTTTCAGAAGTTGGAACCACCTGTTTCCTGACGGGTCGTAGACCATTTAACGATCTGTATACCGATCTGTGTTCTGAAGATCAGAAAATATGCATAAGTGTTGAATCGTTACCATGCGAAACCTCTTATGGACCGTAAGTCAGGAGATGGACCATAGGAAGGGTTCATATATTGAAGACAAATTTTGGAGGAGTGCAGTCTACGAAGCCAAGTCATGGGCCGTGATTTCATCTACAACCTATAACTCTATTCGTCTAAGTTCCCGATTCCAGTTTTCCTATTGTTTTTAGGATTTGGTTTCTACTTATTATAAATAGGTTTTTAGGGTTTCTTTTTAGAAAGAGAGAGCAGTCAGAATATCCAGAACTTGATACTTGAGTTTACTACTTTGTTCTTGGTGATTACTTTAGATTTTATTTTTAAGTTATAACATTGTGGTTTTCCTGAAGATTTTGGATTTTGCGTTCTTCAATTCATCGTTGGAAGTGTTTAAATATGCAAATTCATAACATGATTTTCTCTGATACAACGAACATGAGTAGCTAAATTGACAGCTAGGGTTGGGAGCCATGAAGAACTAATAAAGTAAGAACTAGATAATTCATAATCCTTGGAAAGTGTGTATGTATGTATTATTTATCTCTTCGCTATGAATGTTTTTTAATGGTTGTAAACATTAGAACGTGCCTAATTCTTACTTACTGGATCAAGGGGGTAATGAATAGGAAAAGGGATAAGATAACAGATTCAGCGTGATTACACACATCTAGTAACCTAAACGAATCAAGGGTGGTTGTACAAAGACAAGGTAAGGGTTAGTAATACAACACCCGTAGATGGATCAAGTCACATGGTGAAATTTGCTTAGTGTCTAGATCAAAGAGCTAGGTGAACATAAATTAGTAGTTTTGTGTGCTACACACAAGAAAAGTTTGTGATTATTTGGTTACACTGAGTTAGGAATTCATAGGGAACATAATACCTTAGTTACTTCTCTCAATGATTTCAAAATACTAGCACTTGACAATTTGATATTATTTTAGGTTTAATTATTGTTTTTATCAACCCCCCTTTCGGGAGATAAGTCGAACTAGTTGCCTTTACTGTCAAGGATAGTGAGTTGGATCAAGAATGGAAGTGTCCTATGGTTGTTCAGCCTTTTGGGTTGCATGAAAGTTGGAGGAGTGAGTTGTTTAAAAGTTCACCTTCAAGATGGGGTCAAAGTGAGTCATGGAATTTTAAGCTCGTGATTTTCATATAGAAGCTCCGTTGGGCATGCTACTAGTTGCAATCTTTAATGATTAGAGTTGGCATTGTTGGGACATTATTACTCTTTTGATGAAGCCCGTTGTTGTCTTTCAATCTAGTGTTCCTTGGATTGCACTAGAGGGGTCAAGATCAGAAAGGGGTGCCTCAATTCAAAATTATTGATTTTGTTATTTTGGTACCCGTAATGTTAGTTGAGTAGAGTTAGTGTCGTGGGGTCACCTCCTAGAAGATATTGTGTGTTTGTTTTTACTTGCATAGTTAGTAGATCTTAAGGATTAGATAAGTTGAGTTGATTTTCAAAGGAGGGGTCACTTGAGCGAGTCCGGTGCAACTTGATCATTAGTAGGGTGCTTAACTACGCAACAGGTTAGATAGTTCAGGAAATTGTATGTCAGCCTGTGTAAATGATTTTTTGGGAACAAGCATGACTTTTGGTTTTTCTATAGGTCAGATTATTTTTGCTGATCGTTGTGGTTCTCTAATATTCGAATGTTGCGTATGAATATTTAGAAGCTAGTAATGTAAGGTTTGATGGATGAGGTTTAGACTGTGTTAGTTTTTTCCAGAATAGATAAAGATCGACAGAATGCTTCAAATAGGTTGAGATGATGAAATTTTAGAGTTAAGGTAGGTATTTTAGATAGTAAAGTTGTTTGGGTTCTTTTTGGGCTTCTACATTCCTCAACTCGGTAGTTTTGGCATGGTTTTGGTTTTCTAGGGTGGTTCTAATAATTTCAGGTATTGTTGTTATAATTAGGGGGAGTATGGTGAGAAAGAAGGAGTTAGAAGAGTTTTTGCAGTTCTTGAAGCTAGTTTGGGGTTTTCTTCCAAGCTGGAATTCTATCCTGGCGTCATTCGCTTCGTGGGGATTCTTGTGGGCTTGGTGGAGAACATAATCCTGCCATCCTCATCTTTTCGTGCTTGAGACTGCAACTGCCCCTATTTTTTTAGATGAAAGTTATTTTAGTAGTAGATGTTGTAATGATCCTCTAGGTCATTTTGTCTTTACCGATTATGCTAAATCTTTCCTACAGCGACCCCAAGTCATTTATGACCTGCTGGTACTGGTAGCATGGTTTTCTGGTCATTCATTAGGGAGTTGTATAGTTTTCCATATTTTGGAAGGCCTTATGCCTTGGAAAAATGATTTTTGCACAAAACGTGGATAAACTTCCTCGGAACATAATTCTGACAATTCAATCAGCTACGGAATGGCCAAATTAGGCTAGAAGCATTGTCGGCTCAAGAATCGAGGCCGTTGGTGTGAGTTTGTATCAAATTTTGCATTTTAGCCTTCAGAACTAGCTAATAGTTTTCTTTGGTCAACATTCTTGGGAAACATGCCCGAATGAAAATTTTTGACAGCGTAATTAGCTCTAGAATATCGAGTTTGGTATAGAATGACTTTTTGTTCGATTTCTGAGGCTTTAGGGTGTATTATAAACCCCCCCCCCCTAGTGGAAATTGAGGGAAAATAGAATTAGAAAGTGGGATCCACATTTGATCATAATGACCTCCGATGTGAATTTCGACTACACCATTAACTTTGGAGTGTCATTTCCAATCATACCTCATATACGATTTTTGCTTTTTCAACTCCAAATGCGTTCAGAGCATCCTAATATAGGTTTGTAGGGTTGTTGAGATGGTGCACCATTTTGATGTGGGAAGATGATATCACACCATGTGGCAGCGGCGGACCAAGTATATATTGAGGACATTTGACATATTTTGTGTAAGAAAAAGAAGAAAATTTTCCTCAGTCATATCTTGCTCAATTGTAATCCGATTTCAGCAATTCAAAAGTCTAACTTGTGTATTTTTCTAAGAGGAACGTCATAGAAGTGTCAAAAATTTTGTTTGGCACCCCATTGAGGTAAAATTCTCATTTTTGTTGTTGATCTGAGCTATTCCATGAGCTGAAATTTTTGAAACTTTGAGGAATTAATTGTGGGGTATTTCAAGGTCAAATTTAACGATTCTTTGGGCTATTCTATGTTGAATTTTGTAAGGAACGTTTTGGCTAGGTCGCAAACATGATTTTGGGCTTCGATTAAGGTAAAATTTTATTTTTTCAGCTATAAAATGCATTTTAGAATGAAATTTGGGTTAAACTTTGAGGTATAAAAACTTAAGCTATAGGTACTCGTTTCCAGTGATCTTTGGGTCCATTTTGGGTGGAATTTTGCAGGGTCATTGTGAGGTGGTTGGTTTTGTATTTTGACTATTAATTTCTTATAATTTTGCTCTTTTAGTTGCTGTCTTTTTCTGATATTTAGTCAAAATTGTAGAATATTCTTCATTCAAGTGTTTCTTAATTTTTCTTGGTTAAATTAAGTTTCTAAACTGATAATTGGACTGGGAATTCTGTTTTGGACCGATTATTGGAGTCAATTCTGAAACTTCGAGTGCAGATTCCACATTTCTCATTTTAGGGCTCGTAATTGTTTTGTCTCTGTTTCTTGCAATTTGGGTGTCAAAATGATCGAAATCACATTGTGAATATGTTTTTGATAGTCTGGCAACGTCCAGAGGCCGTTTGAAAAGAAAAAGCTTTGGCAAAGTGAGTTGGAGCACGCGCTATCGCATGAAGGTAGGCTATGGTTTGCCTTCTTCTAGACTAAGCTAGACTGTGTGAAATCATGCTGAATTAGTTGGAATTTTTGTAAGGTAACATATCTATATGCCTTATGTATTAGAATTTATAGTTTAGGCATTTATCAATATTTTAGGATAATTGTGAGCATGTCTACCATCTTATTTACTTCTGCTATGTTAGTGGTATTTGTTTCCCTTTGTTGTTGGTATTCTGAAAGCATGTTAGAATCTCAACAATCTTTATGTTGAACAAAAGTTACAAGCACCTATTGTAGTAGTTCCACATTTGTTTTGACTTTTTCTTTCATAATACAAAAATATTGTGTCTGAACTTCGTGTTGAGCAAACAAATTTAGAGGCTTGGCGAAGGGACTGACAAAGCATTCATCAGAGTCCCTAAACAATTTTATTTGGTCTAGGGTTTCTCCAAATTTTAAGGTGAGAGGGTGGGCAAAGCTAACAATTAGACAAAAAGAGAGAAAATTTTGGCCTAATATTTGTTTAATCAATATAATTTTAATGACGCGATACTTCACTTTTTAATGATAGCATATTTTATTATTATTTATTTATTAAAAATTTATTTTAACAGCCGGAAAAAGTGATCGTAATATGTATACCTATGACGACCATATTCATGTTCCTTCGTTAAGGAATGATCGTTAAAGGTCTTCTTTCTTGTTGCGGAAAGTATGTGATCAGTACTTGAATATAGTAAGTACAAAGAATATAAAAAGTTGATATGATAATTGAACATTCTGGACTATAAATGTAATCTGATATAATGATCAAGTAAATACATGAAACTGATATATGCTAAAATAACTATGTGCTTAGACATGTAACAAATGAAAAGACTATCCATGAGAGATATTAAAACCAACATATAACAATGTGAGCTACTAGATGGGTTTTGATTTATAATCCCCATCAAAAAGGTTCAACGTGCTTTTCCATGGTACAAACACTGATTTGAGCTATTGTGGATTCACTGAGCTAATGCCTATATAGATTATGGTGTCAGCCTCAACTGACGGGAAGCTAATACTATGGTGGCATAGAGTTACGGGACTTAGAGATTGCTACTAAAGGTTCATGGATGCTGATCAAAATCCTTCATCCTTAGGTCCACTTAATGTTAAGTATAAATCTTAATGGAAAGACGTGTAATTAGAGAGTACAGAATAATTATTTTAATAATTACTGAGTGGTTCATAAATCATGAAACCGATAATTCCTACGAAATACTTTATCTGAAAGTGTCGCGACCCGGGAGCAGGGCCTAGATGTGATATGGAGAATGAAAACCCGAGAGTCCTCAAACAAGCCATCTTAGCATCAATTTACACATCGTTGGTTCGGAAGCGCGTAATTTAACAAGAAATACATAATTCAAAGGGATTACGGGGCTTTGAACTCAAGTTATGGAGATATCATTGGGGAAAACGGTTTGCATGAATCACATAGCACATAACAAATACTTTCTAAGGGCCGGGTAAGTTTGACTCAAGCTATGGGGGCTAGAAGGGACTTGGGACTTTCCATATAATCACATTATCATTAAAGATATCATAATAACATAAGCATAATCATCTCTTCCATACATAGTACATAAGCCAAATCATCTCAAGTAATCACATAACATAATTGTACGAAAATCTTGGTGATGTCTAACAATGCCTCTTGTCTAGAATAGGGTGGGGGCCAAGACATGTCCCGGGCTCACCCTCAAAGTAAAGAAGTGAAAAACATACATAAAGATAGATAGAGGGTGGATGTTGCCCTTGGAACATAGGACTCCCCTCTAATGATACTCAAAGATCCAAATAAACTGTCAAGTGGTGGATAGATATAATCTCTGATCCTTACATGGTTAGATCATTCAGGTAAAAGAGTATGCGTTAGTATGTTTGAATGTACTAAGTATGCGGACATGCAATGTATATGAACATGAAATCCTGCAAAACAAAGTTAGATGAAAAGGGCACACATATATAGAAAGAAGTATATAGAAAGGATACAATATCAATATGCCATGAAATCCATGATGCATGAATGTGATAGTCTCATAGTCATAGAGGGGATGTGACCTCAACCGACATATAAGACCAAGTGAGCTACAACTTGGAATCCCAATGTTCACAAAGAAAGGGAGATCTACTTGCCAAAGGTAGACCTTACTCCTCCTTACGGGAACACCACCCATTTCAGAGAAATAAGTTCACCTTACAGGAACACCACTCTTTTTGGAAAGGATTTTCATATCTAATCATTCACCTTACAGGAACAACACCTATTTTGGAGAGTACCTTACCTTACAGGAACAATACCCATTTCGAAAGGGGTTTCCATAAGAATACCATAATCATACCTTACGGGAACACCACCCATTTTGGAAACATAACATGAACCTATGTTTGGCACATAGTTTGATGGAAAGGAGTATGGACCCTTGGAGATAGTCCATCCCGCCCCCAATCCCTCGGTGCTAAGTCATCATCCCACAAGAATACGTATACATATACGAGCTTTTGAAAAGATGATAAGTACTTTGAAATCATAACCATGCATAATTGGTCCTAAAGCTAAAACCACTTTCTTTACTTTCATGCATACGTGACTAAAAAGTCAAACATACTTCGTAATCATGCTTCATTGGGCTAAAGAGCCAAATAACGTTTGCATGTCATATTTTCATGCATAGGATTAGCTCCATTCTTATCATTCATAATGGTGTAAACATCCATTTGTTTTTCTCAAAGAGCCATATCATAGGCATTATGTGATCATATTCTTGTCATAACCCATGCTTGTTCAAAATCATAGTCATAAACATATTTGGGTCATAACCCAATTCATATATTTCATAAAACCAATGTTCATGTATGCAAATGTCATGAATAATGACGGAATCGCATGGACAATTAGAATTCATAATATAATTCAATATAATAGGAAGAAATCATATAAAATTCATAGTAGAATCAACAATCAAATCTTAAATAATATCACCCATGCATAGATTTAAAGAGTAAGGGGACATGCATAATTGAACCTTCATAAAATCAATGGAATTCAATAAATTAGGGCTTAATTCACTTTAATATTAATAATTAAATACAACCCTTACATAAATTTAATTAAATCATCACTAGTTTAAAAGACCCATTCGCAAAGTAAGTTTGAAATTCATAAAAATTGAAGAAGAGGAGTTTTGGGTCTTCATGGTTGAAAGAAGAACCATGAATCAATGCCACATACCTTGATTAGCCAAGAAAAGTAAGAAGAATTGATGAAGAATGGAGTCTTCTCTTGACTCCCAAGCTAAGCCTTCACTAGAGCTTTGAGAGGAGTTCTTGAGAGTAAACTTGAATATAATTCTATGTGTTGAATGAGGGATGAGAGTGAATGCATGAATAAAATCTGATTTGGGAATTAGGATAAATGAAAAAGGTCATAAAAGACCTTGGGAATTGGTCAAATTATTAAAAATACCTCAATAAAACGCAACTTGGAATTTTATCGCGAAGCCCCCATGGCCAGTTTCACGGGCCGTGAGCCTCTTCACGGGTTGTGAAGCTCACTCACTCGGCACAAATAGTCCCTACGAAAATGAGCATAACCTTTTACTTCAAACTCGGAATTGAGTGAAACCAATTGTGTTGGAAAGCTAACTCAAAGAGCTTCAATTTTATAGGTAATGGGTCACCCAGTTCTTCCTGTTCTAATACATACAACCAGTTAAATTTGACCCTTCCAACGGTTCATGTGAGATTCCATACTTAGAGAAACAATTTCACCCTGATACTTTGATGGCCACCTTCACTGGCCATGTGATGGCTCACGGACCGTCCAGTTGTCCATGTGGTTTGCCTTGGTTATGAACCAGTCAGTCTTACACGAGCAGCAGCCACACGAGCTGTCCAAGGTTCCATGGGCCATTTGGCCTCTCGTCAACATGACTCAAGTTTCTGGAACGGTAATTTCATACTTAGAACTAATCCTTGGGTCAAGACCTTCTTGAAACACTTCGTTACGACTCATATTAATGACCATGAGGTACCTAAACGAGCCTTTTGGTGGCTCACGACCCGTATGGTGTCCCGTAGTGCCATGCCTTAGCCAATTTTCCAGAAAGAAACCCTGCACAGGCAGTCTTACGAAAAAAGTCATAACCTCTTCATCCGAACTCCAAATCAAGTGAAACAAAGTGCGTTGGAAAGATAGCTCAAAGAGCTTCAATTTGATATGTGATTTCCCACCCAGTTCTACTTGTGAAGAGATATACCATCATTTAGAGTCGACACCTTCAACGGTTCACATGCAAAACTTAACCAATGCGATTTCTTTGAACATGGCCACTTAAGAGAGACTCATGGTTGACCAACCAAAATAAGTTCAAAATCAGAGCTATGCATCTTCAAAAGGTTTTCAAAAGTTCCGGGTTGGTACAGAAAGTATTCTAAATCATAAAGCTAATAATTTGAGACATGCATAATTCAGAGCCATGGACAATATGCATATTGAGAATTCATGAAAATATTTTGAGTATAAATTCGTAGATTAAATCATGTAAAGCATATATTCATAGAAAATTCATGGGGAGGAATTGAATTAAAAAGAGAACTCATGTGTTTGACATAAAAACTTAGCTATTATAGAAATCATAGACTCAGTGGGTGGAGGGGTACCGAATGATCAAATCCCACATACATGGACTAACAAATTGTGATTTGAATTCTTTGAATGGAGGATTGAAGCTTGGAACCCTAGTTCTTTACTGAGAGGAAACTTGAGACTGAAAAGACTAATTTTCTCGAGGTTGTGAGTGAAAAGAAGGGGTCTAGGTCATTAGAATCCTTTAACACCACATAAAATAGTCAAAATTGAAGTAGTGTAGGAATTAAAAAGAATGGGAAAAGACTAAAATGAGGTTACTTGAATTTCTTGACTATTTAATGCCTGATCTGGGTGTAGGACGTGTGTTGCACGTGCATATTAAGTTATGTATTGGATGATTTTGTATACACTTAATTATTATCTAGATAAAATAAATAAAATATGTGTAAATAATTAATACATTATCAGTGAAAGCACAATCACATAATAATATTACCATTATATTAGATGAAATACAATTC
>JBCEWC010012162.1:0-16073 GCA_038996855.1 Solanum aculeatissimum
CTTCCGCATTTCTTGAGTAAATGGTTAGTTTGGTACTATGATGGCTTGATCGAGAGCCTTCGGGTTCTTCTTCGCCAGGTCACACCTAGACCCCCTAACCGGGTCGTGACAGATGGGCTCGTAAGACCAATCTAGTTCAAAACATTTTTGCAACTTTTTATTTTTCAAACTTTTCCATATATGGGGTGTTACAATATCTCCTCCTTGGAATCATTCGTTCTTGAATAAGACAAAAGTAAACTTGAGTAGAGTAGAAATATGATCAACAAATGAATGCAACTTAAACATAATTTTTATAATATCATCAAACTTATGCATCAAATGTCATTCAAAAATATTTGCATGAGTATACATGCATGAATTATGGCAATGGAAAACAAATACATAAGAATTTGAAGTAATAGTTCATATTTGGGTATGTTAAGCTTGAATAGAAGGAAAGAGGTAAGGATAACATTTTATCACGTCTACTTCCGCTTTTCATGTAGTACTTTCAACTTGTTGATTCTTCCATAACACTTTACCAGATGAAACTTTCTTATTTCTCAATCTCTTCACTTGCTGGTCTAAAATTCAACTAGTATTTCCTCATAGGTCAAGTTCTCTTCAATGGTTACATCCTTCAATGGAACAATGAAATTCAAATCACCCATAGATTTCCACAACAATGACACATAAAATACCGAATGGACCATGTCTAACTCCATTGGTAAATATAGCTTATAGGACACCTTCATAACTCATTTCACAATCTTGTAAGGTCCCACATACCTAGAACTCAATTTTCTCTTTTTTCCAAAATGCATTACCCCCTTCATAGGTGAGACCTTCAAATAGACTCATTCACCTTAATCAAAATCAAGGTCCCTTCTCCTACCATTAGAATTTGACTTTTGATGACTTTGAGAAACCTTCAACCTTCCTATTATAATTCTCACCTTTTCCATGGAATCAAGTATCAAATACAGACCAATCAATGATATCTCTCTAACTTCAAACCACCCCACCGGCGAACTACATCATCTACCATATAAAGCTTCGAACGAGGCTATCTCAATACTTGAGTGGAAACTATTGTTATAAGCAAATTCAATAAGAGGTAGATGGTTATCTCATCCTTCTTTGAAATCAAGCACACACGCCCTCAACATATCTTTTAATGTTTGAAATATTCTTTCAGCTTGCCCATCAGTTTGAGGATGAAATGCAGTACTTAACTTTATCCTGTACCTAGGCCCCTTTGAAATAATTTTAAAAAATGAGAAGTGAATTGAGTACCTAGTTTGATATGATAGATAATGGAAACCCATGAAATATCACCAACTCTTGTATATAAACCTTTGCATAATCGTCGACACTATAAGGAGTCTTTATTAGAAAAAAGTGGGATGATTATGTCATTTTATCCACAACTAACCATATTGAGTCAAGTGTTTTTTGAGTCCTTGGAAACCCCGTATGAAGTCCATATTCACCTTCTCCCATTTACAAGTAGGAAATATCAATATCTTGAGCTAAACCACATGGTCTTTAGTGTTCAACCTTTACTTGTTGACAATTTACACATCGAGCCACACACCTTGCTATGTCCCTTTTCATGCTATTTCACTAATACACCTCTCTCAAATCTATATACATTTTGGTGGATCCCAGATGAATAGAATTCTGAGAGTTATGATCCTCATCTAGTATCTTCTCACATAAACCATCAATATTTGGAACATACAACTGCCCTTGGTAACGAAGTACTCTATTTACCTCTTGTGAGAAAACCTCTATCATCTTATCTACCACCAACTTCTTAAACTCAACCAAGGTAGGATCTATGTCTTGTTTTGCTTTAACCTCCACTATCAAAGATGATCCACTCCATTTTGTATAAGTACACCACTATTGCTTGAAACATTTAACCTTATACCCTAATGAGCCAAATGGTGCACTTCTTTGACTAACTTTTTCTTTCCATCCTTAACATGTGAAATGCTGTCCATTGATGCTATACAAAGTGCATCGATCACAACATTTGCCTTTCTGGGGTGATACATCATACTCATATCATGGTGTTTAAGAAGTTACAACCACCTCCTTTGACTTAGGTTCAAATCCCTTTGGATAAACACATTTTGTAAGCTCTTGTGGTCAGTGAATATATCAACATGCACCCTATAAACATAATGCTATCAAATCTTTAAAGCAAACACAATAACCACCAATTCAAGGTCATGAGTTAGGTAGTTACTTTCATGTACTTTCAATTGCATTGAGGCATAGACAATGAACTTTTCATGTTGCATTAAAACATAACCCAAGCCTACATGTTAGGCCTCATAATAAATAACAAAACTATTTGAGCCTTTGGACAATGTCAAAATAAGAAATGAAGTAAGACGATCCTTCAACGTTTGGAAACTTTTCTCACATTCATTGAACCATTGAAATTTTACCTTTTTTGATCAACTTAGTCAAATACGAGGCAAAGGAAGAAAACCTTTTAATAAATCTTTAATAATACCTGGCCAAATCCTAAAAGCTCATACTGTCGAAAGGAGATAATGGTCTAGCCAATTTTTCACCACCTCCGTATTCTTTGGATTCACTCTAATACCATCACCCAAAACAATGTGGCCAATAAATGCCACTTCTCTCAACTAAAATTCACGCTTGCTAAACACTGTAAAAAGCTTATCTCTCAATATGTGCGATGATGTACCTCCAAAATATGACACTTTTTTATGCTTTAATCTTGGAATTGTATGTGTTCTTTGGTGCATTTTAGTGAATTTGATTTGCATTTTGTGTTTGTTTTTACAGGAAATAGGATTCATGACATTTTTGTGAGAGTTGCAAATTTTGTTGATAGTTGGCCTTGTATGAGCCCATTTACAGTCTGTGGTTTGATCAACGAGCTATAGATGGTGGTCATGGATGAGATATAGAGAAGTTTGGAAATTTACAGGGTGAAACTACAAAGGCACAGTACGAGTCATAGTCCATTCTATGACTCGTAAACTATTTGTGGAAGAAGAAGTAGAAAAAATAGAAATCAGTCTATGATGAAAACTACGACCCATAACCAAAGTACGAGACATAGATAGATGTTAATGAAAAGGCCTCAGATTTTAGAGAAGACAATCTTTGACCCCAAATACAAGCCATAAAAGCTTCTACGATTCGTATATTAGCTTGTGGTCCGACCCGAATCTAATTTTTCTTATTTATGTAGGATTTTATTTTCTGAGTCTATATATAGATTTTTTAGTTTTATTTATCGAAAACTATGAACTCTATGATTGATTTAGTCACTTTTATGCTTTGAGTACTTAGACAAAAACATTCTATTCATACTTTTGGATTTTTTGTATTGCAAATCAAGTGGAGATTGTGGATTTTTGTTCTTCAAGTCATTGTTGTAAGTTCTTAATTATGAAAACATCAATCATGATCACATCTAATACAACGAACATGAGTAGCTAAATCCATAACTAGGATTGTGGGAACCATGATGAACTAACAAAGTTAAAACTGCATAACTCATAATCCTTAGAAAGTGTCCATGAATGTATTGTTTATCTCTTCGTTTTGATTACTTTTTAACGGTGGCAAACATTAGAACTCACCTTATTCTTACTCATCGATCTAAGGTGGTAATAAATAGGAAAAGGGATAAATAATAGAGATTTGGTGTGATTACACTCATCTAATTAGTTTGAACGTCCTAAGGGATAGCTAAATCTGGGGATAAGGGTAAGGGTTAGTAATGTATACATCTATAGATAATCCAAGTTGCGTGGTGAAATTCATCTATTTGCCATCCCAAGGACTTGGGTGAACATAACTTACCAGTTCTACATGTTACATACTAGAAAAAGTTATAATTATATGATTATACTGAGTTAGAAATTCATGGGGAACATAATACTCTTGCTACATTCTCTCACTGGTTTCATAATACTTGCATCTCGTTTGACATTAGAATAGATTTTATTTGTTATTTCATTGAATTATAAAATCCTCCATCTTGAAATAAGATGATTAATAACTCGACATTACTTTGAATATTCTAAGTCTAAACCATATTCCTCATGGCATCGATCCTAACCACAATTAGGTTCTATATTTGACAACGACCACTTACACTTAAATTGGGAGATATAATTTGGGTATGATCAAATTTTGCACCATTGCGGGGGAATACGACTTTTAAATGAGTGTAGTTAGAGTAATTAGAGGTTAATCCTTATTTATGCATTTTATGTAATTTTCTTTGTTTTTGTTCTTTTTCAATATACAGGTTTAGTGTATGCCTAGCAGACGAAGTTGAGGCAATCCCTTGACGCCATACAATCCTGAAATACAAAGAATTTTGAGAAGAATGGACAAAGACAATGTTGTCAATGTTGTAGAAGATGTAATAGACCTGCTCTAGAGACAAGAGCAAAACCTACATCAACCCACTCTTGAATGAACCAAACCCACTACCTTTACAAGTGGTGAACCATCCACCAATGCAAAGAGATCGAGTTGGTACACGGAATAACTATGGACTTGATCCAACAGTGGTGGATGTTAGAGGAGCTATTGTATTACCTCCGTTGCTTACGAAGACCAAGTTCACTGTATCATGCGGGTTGTTACAGATGCTACAACATAGAGGGTTATTTTTTGAGTTTACCATCTGAGGATCCACATAACCATCTTCATAATGTGTTGTTTGTTTGTAAGAGTATGATGGGAAAACATAACTTGTCCATAGATGCCATTGGGCTTTGTGTTTTTCCATTGTCTCTTACTGGTGAGACAACAATATGATTATCAAAACTCCTATTTAGTTTTATATCTACATGGGCAGAGATGCAGAAGACATTTTTTGAGAGGTACTTTCCTACATCGAAGAAGCTAAAACTCAAGGACCACATCAATAATTTCCAACAGACACATGGAGAATCTACTAGTGCAACATGGGAGCGATTTACTAAATACTTGAGGAGTGTTCTAGACCACAAGATCATAACTAATTCTTTATTGGAGTTCTTCTATAGAGCATTAGAATACAATAAAAAAGTAATAACCAACACTATAATAGGAGGATCTTTCATGGATTACACTTTTGCTGAGGCTTCCCAAAGACTTGTGAAAGTAGCCAAGACTAACCGCGCATAGGGTAAAAGAGAGACAAAAACTACTAGGATCTCTTTCTTAGTTAGCACAAATTCAGAGCAAGAAAATATCAACCATCTCCAAGAGCTGGCTCAGATTAGTACTAACATTGGGCTATTGATGAAGCAGAAAGGGCACCAATCTATGATAACTTCTGTTATGAAGAGGATGCATTCTTTGTTAATGATTAGATGGGGTTTTGTTTTTGACTGATGCCCAAGGATTCAATAAGGATTATTGGTGCTAAGGTTAAGTGAATCAAGGTTGGAACTTCAATAGAGACAATAACTACCACGACAACAATAATAACCAAGGAGGATACTATGACAAAAATAGAGCTCAAGATGGAGATGGTGATTGGGTACACAGAGATAGGTATCACAATGATAGGAATGGAAAGATCAACCATTATGTTCTCCAAGAGCTGGCCTAGATTAGTACTAACGTTGGGATATTGATGAAGCAGAACCAAGAGTGTGTTAATGTAGTGAGTTAGCAGGAAAGAGCACCAATCTATGATAACTTCTGTTATGAAGAGGATGCATTCTTTGTTAATGATTAGATGGGGGGGGGGGGGTTTGGACTAATTCCCAAGGATTCAATAAGGATTATTGGTGCTAAGGTCAAGGGAATCAAGGTTGGAACTTCAATAGAGACAACAACTACCATGACAACAACAATAACCAAGGAGTATACGATGCCAAAAATAGGGCTCAAGATGGAGATAGTGATTGGGTACACAGAGATGGGTATCACAATGATAGGAATGGAGCATATGTTCCACCCATAAATCATGATAGTAGGGTTGGTAGTTTTAGAATTGAGGAGATGTTTGGCAAACTACTCAAGAAGGCTGATGAACAGGATGAGACTTTGAAAAAGATAAAAGTAGATATATCAGGTATTAACCAGAATATTGAGTCACATGCTATTGCTATCAAGAATTGGAGCAATAATTCGGCCAGATATTGACATACTTAAACCAATGTGTAATGACCTGGTTGGTTATTTTTGGCCTTATCTATAAAAAAATACTATTTTACCCTTCTATAAGTTTCTTTGGGCCTATTTTGAACTATCTAAATGGTTGAAATTGAAATCTTAAGTTTTTAAAATGGAAAATATGCATTTTAGCACTTTTTGAAAGCATAAGTTATTGTAAAAATGAGTTTATGCACCATTCTAATTTTTTGGTATTAGATCGGGGATCCGTTGATTTCATTAGCTCTGAAATGTTGAAACTGAACTATGAGAGGTTACAAATTTGAATTCGGAGTTAAAATAAGATTTTTAGGCTCAAAGTTGTGATTTTAGTTGTTTCCAGAATCAAAATTTGACTTTTGTCAACATTCAGAGTTTAGAATCTCAGATCAGAATTCTGATAGTTTTAATAGTTTTGGATGGTGAAAATAACATTATAAATCATCTCGAAATAATTTTTGGAGTTGCCGAGGGTAGTTTTGGTATTTTGAGTCTTAAACTAGTTATATGACATGAATTGGCGAATGTGTCGTGGGAGCCTTAAAATTGATTTATGATTTATGATAATTTCATTGAGTTTGGATCACTATTTCTGGTATGAATACATATAAAGTTTATGAAATTCTTATTTCAGATGAGTTCTGAATATTACTTTTGAGTTTTGGATGTTAGCTGATTTTGTTGGTGCACAGTTTCTGGTGCAAGGGTGATTTCTTCTCCGCGTTCGCAAATGAAACTCCTTGTTCGCGGAGGTATTGCTGGCTTTGCACTCCGCATTCGCAAGATAGGCTATACCTTTGCGGGATAGGTTCTGCGTGCATGGGGCACACATGCATGTGACACCCCTCCGCGTTCGCAGGACCCCATCCACGATCGCAAAAAACTATTTAAACCCTAACAGTGTTAAAATCAGGAAACACCATTTTTAGCCATTTTCACAAACCTTAAGATTTTTGGGGTGACTTTGGAAGACGATTTTTAAAGGATTTTGCTGGGTAAGTATTTTTAACATTATATTAATCATTTTTCTTAAGTTTTATCTTGATTTCATCCTAAAATTCATGATTTTCAATGTCCAAAATTGGAGATTTTTAGACTATCATTTCTAAACTTTGAATGATGATTTCTCCTTCGATTTAAGCTTGATTTTTAATGGTATTTTCACCTATGAACTCCATTTTTCATGTAGAACTTGATTTTAAAGTTAATTTCCAGATTTGAGTCTTTTAAATTTTAGCCCTAAAATTGACCATTTTACCCCTAAGCCTAATTCATGTCAATATGGATATCAAAATGCTCCTCTTGATGCGTGGTATATGATTTTGATAGTTGTTGGTCGATTGGAGGATCATTTGAAGGCGTGAGTTGATTGAAAGCATGTCCAAGTGTGGTTTCGGCACTGAGGTAGGTTCAGCTAACCTTATTTGGACTGGATTTGAGTTATTAAGTATGTTATGGGGGTAATTAAAGATGTAGATTGATTCATGTTGGTGGTTTGGTATGTTAGTATCGTGACAGATATGTAGATTTGGTTATGCTGAAATATGAGTAGATTGTGATCTTATCGATAAATTGAGTTGAATTCTTGACATTTGACGCACTTTGGACATAATTATAATAATATAAGATCTTGAACACCTTTGAAAAGATTAAGTGGAATTTTGGCGATGTTTATCGTACATTTGGAAAATTTGAGTATATTTTGTGACTTGCAGAGTCTAGATTTGTTGGAAATTGGATATTGATGAAAAAATATATTAGGTAGCCTATTGATAAAAGTGTGGTATTAAATGATGTATTGGGCCTAGCCTGGTAATGCCATGGCCATTATCCACAAATATAGTTACTTATGAGTCATCGCTTATATACTTAATTGTTGCATTGATATGCACTGAGATATACTTTATTGTTGCATTGGTATGCACTGAGCTTATACTTAGTTGTTGTATTAGTATGCACATATCTGACCTTATTGTTGCATTGGTATGCACATTTGTTACTTATATATGTTAGCATTGACATGTATATATCATATCTTGTATCTGTACCACCTGAGGCCAGTGACGTCTCAAGATACATCAGTTTATAGCCTGTGATGCCTTGACTTATTTGAGTACATGGCCTGTAATGCCCTCGGGTTCTATCTGGTAACTTTGGCTTGATAAATATATACATCAGCCCTACGACGGTCGTGATTCCACCTTATTCATGGCCTGTGACGCCATTGCATTCATACACTCCGTATGTTTAATATCATGGACTATTTTCTATAGTTATCTTTATTTTGGTCACGTGGGAGAATATATAAGAAGTATTGTATATTCTTTATTGGGTACTAACCTTTTTTATGCAGGTGTAGGATTCTTCGTTATTTCATACTTGTTCGATTTGTCTTATCTAGTCGGTTGAACCTACTGGGTACATTTAGGTGTACTTACCTTTAATTTGTTTCCTCCCTGCAGATCGAGCATAGGGACCCTCATAGGGTAGTTGATTCACTCTTGTTGAGCATTATCTGCTTCCATCCAAATCTTACTGGTGAGGCTTAGATTTTGAGTCGCCATGGATCTTTGGGATTATCTTTATTGCTTTTTTTAAACTTTATATCAGACATTATGAGACATCCTCATATTTCTTTTTGAGACAGTTGCATTTACTCTTCCACACTATTATAGATGCTCTTATACTCATGCCTCCAAGTTTTAGGATATTTGATGTTATGTTATGATGGTTTCCACTTTATTTCATTCTTCTTTAGTCACAATCCATTTTTGGGTATAGAGATCCACACTTACTTTGAGAGGCTACGAGACACTTGATAGGAAAACATTCATATCTTGCTTCTTATTCATACGTTTCTTTATATCATATACTAAGATAGCGTATAATCTACTCCTTCTGTGCAGATGCCTACTACAAGATCTCGTCGATCAGTGGGAGAGCCCGAGGTTGCTAATGTGTCTCCCACTCGAGCTAGAGCTGGAGTTCAAGATTGGGACAAGGGGTGAGGAATCCCCTCCGCCTAGGGTACAAACTTGATCGGCTTCTCCAAATCCTGTTGTTGAGCCAAAGAGGCCTACCAATGCTATTCCACCACCCTCAACTCCAACCCTTACACCTTCAGTTCATGCTTTTGAGGTTATTAGTTAGATTCGAGAGAGCTTCTTCAGTCACAACTACTGTTGAGGTACCAGTTTCTGCAGCACTAACTAATCCTGTTATGGCTCTATCTGAGCCAGATATGATCTATATTAGTCCTTCTCCAGCCCCAGTAGATCCTCTTGTGACAACTGTAATTCCTCTTTAGGCATCTAGGTCGAATTCGGGTTCTCAACCTCAGAGCTTGGATATTGCTCCATCTATTGCACTACCCTTTTTTATGGTGCCACCATCTTCTTTTAGCCTATCTTTGTCCTCAGCTAAGTAGAAGAGTTTTGAGAGATTTATTTGACTAGCTCATCCGAGATTTGATGACACCCCGGGTGATAGAGCTTATGATTTCTTTTTAGAGTGCAGGATAATTATACTACTTATTAGCTTATCGACCTCACCAAGGAGTGGCGGAGGCCAGTTGTGGCTGGTCGACCTGTTGGATCTCTAGTTATGACTTGAGAGTAGTTTATAGTGATATTTTTTGAGAGGTTTGTGCCATACAACCTTCAGGATAATCATCAGGATGAGTTTGATAAGCTTAGAAAAGGTTCTATAGCAGTGTCAGATTATGAGGCTAGATTTCATACATTGTCTAAATATGCCCTGTCCAGTATCCCTATTGAGTTTGAAAGGATTCAATGCTTTGCCAATGGATTAATAGGGTATCTTCAAGAGGATATAATTTTCTTAGTTTTGGCTAGAGGCTTATTTTAGAGTGTTGTGGATCATGCTCGCTTGATAGAGCACATCAGGCAGGATAGGTAGGGTAGTGGGAAGATGCCCTACCTATATTGATAGTTTAGTGGGCACTCACCACAAGATAGAAAGTTTCAGAGGTAGGGCCATCGGGGCTAGGTAGTTTAGGTAGCTCTTCTAGCCACAGATGGTGTTGACAAGTCTAGTCCTAGACAGACAGGTCGTGATTTCTCTCATGGTATAACTAGATGTGGTGGCCTTTCAGGTCAGTCATCCCAAAGACAGATTGGGCACTTGTCCCATTATTGCCCTCATCGTGCACCTTCTACTCAGGTTTGAAGATCTCAGCCAGCCCGTCCATCCCCAACATTAGCAGCTAGAGACACCTCTCAGGGCATGAGAGAAGGTCCCAAAGGAGGTCATGGCATAGGGAGAGGTAGAGCCTATGAAGGCCCACAAGCTAGTTGTAACTATAGAGTTTGCTATGCTATTTTGGATAGAGTTGAGACGGAGGCTTCTGATGCAGTTATCATAGGTATGGTTCTAGTATACCATCATTTAGCTTCAATTTTATTTGATCCAGGCTCTACTTATTCTTATATCTTGGCTTATTTTACTTTAGATATTGATATTATGTGTGAGCCGCTTGTCAAGTCTATTTGTGTTTCCACCCCAATAGGTGAATCTTTAGTGGTCAATCAGGTGTACCGAGGGTGTATTATGACCTTTACGAGGAGAGATACTATTACTGACTTGATATTATTAGATATGGTGGACTTTGATGTGATATTATATATGGACAGGTTATCGGCCCATTATGCTATTTTTGATTGTCATGCGAAGACAATGACTTTATCTTGCCCAGATTTGCCTCAGTTGATATATACTAGAGCACCTAGCTCCTATCCTAAGGGAGTTATTTCTTATATACATGTGTGCCGACTAATAGATAAAGGTTACTTGTCTTATTTAGCCCATGTTCAAGATGTTTCTTTGGAGTCCTCATCTTTGAAGACCACTAGGGTTGCTAGAGAGTTTATGGTTGTATTTCTGACTGATTTGCCTGGGGTTTCTCTGGATCATGATATTGACTTTGATATTGATATGGAACTGGGCACTAAGCCATTTCTATTGCACCATATGAGATGGCTCTAGCTGAGTTAAAGGAACAATTGGAGGAATTTCTGAAAAAGGGATTCATTTGCCCTTGTATCTCCTTGGGGTACTCCGATATTGTTCGTGAAGAAGAAAGATGGCACTCTACAGATGTGTATTGACTACCGCCAGTTGAAAAAAGTGACCATCAAGAATAAGTATTCTTTGCCTCGTATTGATGATCTTTTTGACCAATTGTAGGATGCCTCAGTATTTTCCAAGATTAATTTGTGATCCGGCTATCATCAGTTGAGAGTTTGATATCCCAAAAATAGCTTTTAGGACCCGTTATGATCATTATGAGTTCGTGGTTATGTCATTTGGATTGACCAATGCCCAACTACTTTTATGGGGTTGATGAACCAAGTGTCCAACCCTATCTGGATATCTTTGTGATTGTGTTTATAGATGGTATCTTGGTTTATTCCAAGAGTGAGGCTGATCATGTTTAACACTTGAGGACCATACTTTAGAGATTTTGAGAAGAGAAATTATATGCTAAGTTCTTAAAGTGTGAGTTTTGGCTTGAGTCTATTATATTTTTCGAGCATGTTGTGTCAAAAGAGGGTATTATGGTTAATTCAACAAAAGTGATAGTCGTGCTTGAGTGGGTTAGGCCTACTTCTGTGACAGAGATTCAAAGTTTTATTGGTTTGGTGGGGTATTATTGATGTTTCATGCAAGGATTCTCTTCTATAGTAGCCCCATTGACTAGATAGACTCAGAAAGATGTGGCATTTCAGTGGTTCGAGGAGTGTGAGGCGAGCTTTCAAAAGCTCAAGGATTTGTTGACTTCAACACCAATTCTTGATTTACTCGAGGAGGGAGTATCATTCATAGTTTATTATGATGCTTCTAGTGTGGGTTTGGGTGGAGTATTTATGCAAATAGTGAAGGTGATAGTTTATGCTTCTATATAGTTGAAGGTACATGAGAGAAACTACCCCACCCATGACTTAGAGTTGCCTGCGGTTGTATTAGTGTTGAAGTTGTGGTGACATTATTTATATAGGGTGCATTGTGAGATCTTCACTAATCACCAGAGTCTCAAATATATCTTTTCTCAGCCTAATTTGAATATGAGACAAATTAGATGGTTGGAGTTTCTTAAGGACTATGATATCTTTATTTCATATCACCTCGGAAAGGCTAATGTTGTGGCTGATGCTTTGAGCTGAAAGGTTACTAGTATGGGGAGTTTGGCATTCTTGAGGACTGAGGAGAGGCCCCTAGCTTTAGAGGTTAAGTCACTTGCTAGAAAAATGGTCTATTTTGATATTTCTCCTCCCAAGAGTATTTTGGTCTTTGTTAAGGCTAGATCTTCCTTACTTGAGAAGATATGTGCTCATTAGTTTGAGGACCCTAGGTTGTGTTTGATACATGAAAAAGTGTTGAGGGGTGAATCCAAAGTGGTTGTTATTAATTCTATTGGTGTTTTCAGGATAAATGGTATAGTTTGTGTGCCTAAGGAGGGAAATTAGGTGATATTAATACTAGAAGAGGCCCATTATACTAGATATTCCATCCATCCGGTTGTGGCTAAGATGTACCATGACCTAAAATAACATTATTGATGGTTTGGGATGAGAAGGGACATAGATAAGTTTGTGGCAAAGTGTTTAAATTGCCAACAAGTCAAGTATGAACACCAAAAGCCTGGTGGATCGATGCAAAAAATGCCCATTCTCAAACGGAAGTGGGAAGGAGTGACCATGGAATTTGTTACAAATTTTCCCATGGCTTTGGGCAAGTTTGATTCAGCTTGGGTAGTGGTCGATCATTTAACCAAGTTGGCTCACTTATTATCGGTGAAGACTAGCTATAGTGTAGAGAAGTTGGCTATGTTATATATCTGGGAGATAGTTAGATTACATGGTGTGCTGGTGTCTATAGTATCTAACAGAGAAATTGTGTTCACCTCTCAATTTTGGCAGGCTCTATAGTGTGGTTTGGGAACTAGAGTGGATTTGAGTTCATCTTTCCACCCCCAGATAGATGGTCAATCAGAGCGTACTATTTAGGTGTTGGAGGATATGTTATAGGCTTGTGTGATTGATTTTGGGGCCCGATGGAACCAACACTTACCATTGATAGAGTTCACATATAATAATAGTTACCATTCCAGCATTCAGAAGGCACCATTTGAGGCCTTGTATGGCTGGAGGTGTAGATCACCCATTGGATGGTTTAACTCCAGTTCTGAGGAGGTATTGAGTGTGGACCTACTTAGAGATGCCATGGACTAGGTTCATTTTATTCAATGTAGGCTTTTGACAACTCAGAATCGCCAGAAAAGTTATGCTGACCGAAAGACTAGGCCTCTTGAGTTCTTTGTTGGTGATAGTGTTTGGCTAAAGATTTCGCCCATAAAGGGTGTGATGAGATTTGGAAAGAAGGGAAAGCTTAGTCCTAGGTTTATTGGCCCATTTGAGATTTTGAGGAGAGTTGGTGAGATTCCCAATGAGTTGGTATTACTACCGAGATTATCATCTATCCATCCTATTTTTAATATTTTTATTCTCCGTTGGTACATTCCGAATGAGACCCATGTGATCTCTTATGACTCTGTTGAGTTGGGTTTAGATTTGTCCTTTGAGGGGGAGCTTGTAGCTATATTGGACAGACAGGTCCGGAGAATGAGATCCAAAAAGAAACCTTCTGTGAAGGTTCAGTGGCGACACCATTCTGTTGATGAGGCTATTTGGGAGTTGGAGTCTGACATGCGGGCAAGATATCCCAACCTTTTTGAGACTTTAGGTACTTTCTTTCCCTTTATGTTCAAGGATGAACATTGTTTTTAGTTGTGAATGATGTAATGACCTAGTAGGTCATTTTTGGCCTTATCTTTGGAAATTACTATTTTATCGTTCAATAAGTTGCTTTGGGCCTATTTTGAACTATCTGAATGGTTGGAACTTAACTCTTAAGTTTTTAAAATGGAAAATATGCATTTTAGCACTTTTTGGAAGCTTAACTTATTATAAAAGCAAGTTTTTGTACCATTCTAATTTTCTGGTATCGAATTAGGGATCCATCAATTTTATTAGCTCCAGAATATTGAAACTGAAATATGAGAAGTTACAAAACTGAATTCAGAGTTAAAATGAGGTTTTTAGGTCCAAAGTTGTGATTTTAGTTGTTTTTGGAACCAAAGTTTGACTTTGGTCAACATTCAGAGTTTTGAAGCTCGAATTGGAATTCTGACAGTTATAGTAATTCCGAATGGTGAAACTAATTCTAGAAATGATCTCAGAATAATTTTTAGAGTTGCCGAGGGCAGTTTTGGTATTTTGAGTCTTAAACTAGTTATATGACTTGAATTGGTAAATGTGTTGAGGGAGCCTTAAAACTGATTTTTGATGATTTCGTTGAGTTTGGATCGTTGTTTCTGGTAAGGGTATATATAAAGTTTGTGAAATTCTGATTTTGGATGACTTTTGAGTATTACTTTCGAGTTTTGGATGTTGGCTGATTTTACTGGTGCATAGTTTCTGGTGCAAGGGTGAGTTCTTCTCTGCATTCGTGGATGATACTCCGTGTTCACGGAGGTATTGTTGGCTTTGCACTCTACGTTCGCAGGATAGGGGCCGCGTTCACGGAGCACACATGCGTGTGACACCCCTCCGTGCTAACACTCCATGTTCACGGGTTGGTCTTCGCGATCATGGAGGTCTTTTTGGTCCTTCCTCTCTGCGTTCGCAAGACCCCACCCGCAATCGTGGAGAGCTATTTAAACCTGAACAGTGTTAACATCGGGAAACACCATATTTAGCCATTTTCATAAACCTTAAGCATTTTGGGCAACTTTGGAAGAAGATTTTGAAAGAATTTTGCTGGGAAAGTATTTTTAACATTATATTAATCATTTTTCTTAAGTTTTATCTTGATTTTATCCTAAATTCATGATTTTCAATGTCCAAAATTGGAGATTTTTAGACTATGATTTCTAAACTTTGAATGATGATATCTCCTTCGACTTAAGCTTGAGTTTAATGGAATTTTCACCTATGAACTCCATTTTTTGTGTAGAACTTGATTTTAAAGTCAATTTCTGAATTTGAGACTTTAAAATTTTAGCCCTAAAATTGATCATTTTGCCACTAAGCCTAATTCATGCCAATATGGGTATCAAAATGCTCCTCTTAATGCGCGGTATCTGATGTTTTTAAAGGCGTAATGATTGAAAGCTTGTTTAGTGCGGTTTCGACACTGAGGTAGGTTCGACTAACCTTATTGGGACTGGATTTGAGTTATTGAGTATGTTATGGGGGTAATTATAGATGTAGATTGATTTAGAGTAGATGGTCTGATATGTTAGTATCATGACTAATATATAGATCCGATTATGCCGAATAATGAGTAGATTGTGATCCTATCGATAAATTGAGTTGAATTCTCGAGATTTGACGCACTTTGGATATAATTATGATAATATGAGATCTTGAACACCTTTGGAAAGGTTAAGTAGAATTTTGGCGATGTTTATCGCACATTTGGAAATTTTGAGTATATTTTGTGACTTACGGAGTCTAGATTTGTTGAAAATTGGATATTGATGAAAAAGAGATATTAGATGGCCTATTGATGAAAGTGTGGTATTAAATGATGTATTGGGCCTAGCCTAGTAATGTCATGGCCATTGTCCGCAAATATAGTTACTCATGAGTCATCTCTTATATATACTTTATTGTTGCATTGGTATGCACTAAGCTTATACTTAATTGTTGCATTGGTATTCACATATCTGATCCTATTGTTGTATTTGTATGCATATTCCTTACTTAAATATGTTAGCATTGGCATGCACATATCATATATTGTATCTGTACCATATGAGGTCTGCGATGTAACACTCTTACTATTAAATCATGTACGCACTTTCAAAAGGGTGTTCCATTGAGATAAAATCAACCCCTACTTCATAACTCTTT
>JBCEWC010012163.1:0-16071 GCA_038996855.1 Solanum aculeatissimum
CTCGCTTGGTCTCTCATGTTGTCGGTTGAGGTCACATCCCCGCTATGAATATGTAGGTTTGCATTCATGCATCATGGGATTCATGGCATATTGATACAATATTCTTTCTTGCTTATATACTCCTTCTATATATATACATGTTCCCTTGTCATCTAGTTTATGTGATAGGTTCATGTTCATGTGCATGGAATGCCCACATACTTAGTGCATTCTATGTGCTAACCCATACTCTTTGTCTACATGATCTAACCATGTATGGACCAGAGATAACATTCATCCACCTTTGGACGATTTGCAAAGATTTTGGATTTGTTATTAGTGGTGAGCCCTATACTTCAAGGGCAAAATCCACCTTCCTCTACCTTATGTTTTATTATGTCTTACTTTATCTTATGACTTGGGGGTGAGCCCAGAATATATCATGGCCCCACCTTATTCTATGTAGAGGTATTGTTGGACATATCAGATTCTATTGTACATCATATTATGTGCCTATATGTGATGCTTCGACTATTTATGCTTTGTTATGATAATGCTAATGGTATTATTATTGGTTGGCTGGGAAAGTGCCTATGTGGAAAGTCCCAAGCCCCTCCTTGTCCCCATAGCTTGAGTCCTACTTACTCGCCCATTAGAATGTAATTATTACGTGCTATGTGATTCATGATAATCCCATTCCAGATGACATCCCCATAGCTTGAGTCCAAAGTCTCGGAATCCCTTAGAATTATGTGCTATTGATATTGTTACGCACATACGAACTAATGATATATGTAATGATACTTAGATGACTTGATTAAGTACTCTCGAGTTTTCTTTCGCCATGTCACAACTAGGCGCTACCTTCGGGTCGTGACCTAAAATGACAATGATGAAGTAGTAGTTGCTATGATAGGATCTAGAAGCCATCTAAGAAACCGTGTTAAACTTGATAATGACTTAAAAAATTACGATACACTGCCAACAAAACCAGCTATTAAGGAGCCATCGAGGGTTGAGTTGAAAGAACTGTTGAGTCACTTGCAATCTGCTTTCTTGGGGAGCAATGAGACCCTGTCGGTAATTATTGCATTTGATCTACAAAAGTATCAAATCAAAGCTCTAGTCAAGGTACTTAAGAAACACGTTAAAGTTATTGGTTGGACAATCGCCGAAATTATGGGCATACCCTCAGGAATTTACACTCATAAAATTAAACTGGTTGAGGGTTGTAAGCCTTTGGTAGAGCACCCAATGCAGGTTAAATCCACCTATGCAAGAGGTGGTACAAAATTAAGATCATTAAGTCGTTGGACGCATGATTGATATATCTAATTACGGATAGCAAATGGGTAACTCCAATTTCATATATTCCCAAGAAGGGGGGAATGACCATCGTTCCAAATAAGAAAGGCCAACTCATATCAACACGACCAATCACTAGTTGGAGAATATGCATAGACTAACAAAAATTAAACACAAATATGGAGAAAGACCACTTCCCACTATCGTTCATAGACTAAATGTAACAACCCAAAATTTTTTGAACTTTATAGTAGTTGATCTAGGTCTGTTTTGAACTTGTTATGGTTGGTTAGTGATGGTCATGAGTGCTTCTTAAGTGGCCACATTCCAAGAAGTTGAGTTGGTTGGGTTTTGCATGAGGTCGTGTGGTAGGGCTGACTTTGAATGACCTTATCATTTGTTACGGGATGAGTTGTGTAGGCCATGACTGATTAGATTGAATCTCTTTGAGTTATCTTCAAAGTACAATTACTTTCACTTGAATTGAAGTTTGGATGTGGAAGTTATGGCTTTTAAGGTAGGGCTTTCTGTGTGAAAGCGTTCTAGAAAAGGAAAGAAACTATTGGCTGAGTCAGGGTCTCACAGATGAACCACAAACCTTGTGGGGGTTCATGGCCCGTGAGCCAATCTGTGGAGTGATCCAGTGTGTGCCCTTTATGATGGATCAAGGTCCCAAACCAAGTGAGGCTCTACGGACCACTTCACGATCCGTGTGATGCCTCATGGGTTGTTTGGGCACCCTTAGAGTGATCCAGAGAGTTGCTTGAACCCTGGGCCAGAACTCCGAGCCAAGATAGGCTCCACGAAGCAGTTCACGGTCTGTGTGATGCCTCACGGCCCGTGATCTAGTCCGTGGAGTGGTCCAGAAAATTCCTAAGATTTGCGAGCAAAGTTCATGACCAAGTGTAGCCACACAATCGAGTTCATGGACCGTGGGCCATTCTATGGTCCGTGTAACTGTCCTGCGTCTCCAATTCCCAGTTATTTTCTCTATTTTATTAATGGTTAAATTGTAATTTTAATTGATCCTAGGGCCATTTCAGTCTTTCTAAACTCTCCTAAAACCCCTGAATTGAACCCTAATCACTCTTAATTCATTTAATCTCTTGAACCTCTTCAAATTTTCTCTCCGCCTCCATTGAAGACAAGCTTGGGAATTTGGGGCAAATAAATTCTTCTTCAGAATCTTCTTATTTATGTTGGTTAATTCAAGGTATATGGGTTTGATTCATGATTTTCTCTTTCAACCATGAAAACCCAAAATCCTTTTTGTTTGTTTTTATGAATTTTGATTTCTTTTGAAAATAGGTCTTTTAGATTATAAATGATTTACTTAAGTTAAAGTGTGGGTTGTGCTAAATTATTAATTTCAAAGTGAATTGAGCCCCTAATTAATGAATTCCATTGATTTCATGATGATCCAAAAATGCATGTCCCCTTGGTTCTTTAATTTAAGTATAGCTATTAAGAATGTTCCTTTAAATTGATGATTTCATTATGCTTTGGATATGGATTTATTGTATTTAGTATTTAAAATTTGTTATCCAATACCCATGCTACTCTTGATCATCCATGCATTGAATTTATGAGCATGAAAGACTTGTTATGATGAAACTCTTGATAAACGCTTGGCCCTCATATTATGATATGACTTGATTTTGATAAAGATTTGGAAATTTACTAAATGTGATCATATTAAGTCTATGTTATGGCTCTTTGAGCAATTATGGGTGTTTACACCATTATGATATGATATGATATGTTATGATAAGGCATGATATGATATGATATGTAGATGAACTACTCCTATTGCATTGGTTTTGGAAACTCTTGTCTGGATTTTGAGCCTAATTATGGAAAGACTTGAATTATGATTTGGCTTTTAGCCAAATTATGCATTATTTTGAATGAAAGGTCAAATCTTCATTTTGAAGGCTTGTATATGTATATGTATTCCCGTGGGAAGAGAATTAGCACCAAGGGATTGGAGTCAGGGTGGACTATCTCCTAGGATTCATACTCCTTTCCATCAAACCATATGCCACCTTGGGTTATCTCCTTTGATTGGATTGACTTGTTATGTATCCCCTTTCATAAGGGTTGACTAGGGATCTAGCTGGCAAGTAGTCCAATTCTAAGTAGTAGCTCGCTTGGTCTCTCATATTGTCTGTTGAGGTCACATCACCACAATGATATGTAGGTTTGCATTCATGCATCATGACATGAAATGACATATTGTTATGATATCTACTTCTTTGGCTATGTGCATTTCTTTCGTACAATTGTGTGCCCTTGTCATCTATCCTTGTTGTAGCATCATGTTCATGTGCATGGCACACCCGCATACTTAGTGTATTATATGTGCTAATCCATACTCTTTGTCTACATGATCTAACCATGTAGGGACTGGAGATGACTGTTTTCCACCATTGGATGACTAGTTGGAGACACTTGAAGTTGTTACTTGTGGTAAGCCCTATACTCCAAGGGCAACACCCACTTTCATCTACCTTATATTTTTATTTTATGTTTCTTTATCTTATGACTTCAGGATGAGCCCAAAATATATCGAGACCCCGTCTTATCTTATGTAGAGGCATTGTTGGATATATCAAACTCTATTGTACGTTATGCTATGTGTTTATTGTAATGATACAACTATCTATGTATGGGGATTGTTTCTTATGTTATGTTTTCGTTTCTTCTTATGTTATTTTGATTGTTGGATTGGGAACATGCTTGTGTGGAAAGTCCCTAACCCTTCTTGCCCCATAGCTTGAGTCATACTTACCCGCCCCTTAGAACATACTTTCTATATGCTATGTGATTCATGCTTATCCCATTTCGGCAACATCCCTATAACTTGAGTCCAAAGCACCAAAACCCCTTAGACTTATGTGTTATTTGTTACTTTTATGCGCTTCTGAACTGATGATATATATGATGATGCTAAGATGGCTTGATTGAGGACCCTCGGGTTCTCCTTTGCCATGTCACATCTAGGCCCTACACTCGGGTCGTGACACTAAATACTAGATAGACTTTCTAGAAGATAATGGTATTTCTTTCTTGACAGTTACTCTGGATATAACAAAATATCCATTGCTCCTGAGGATCAAGGTAAGACCACCTTCACATTCTCTTATGGTAATTTTGCTTTCAAGAGAGTACCATTCAAGTTATGCAATGCTCCTACTACTTTCCAAAGTGTATGCTATCCATTTTCACCAACATGGTCGAGGACTCAATGGAGGTATTTCTGGACGATTCATCGGTGCTAAGTGATACCTTTTATCAATGCCTGGTCATTTAGATAAGGTGTTACAGAGGTGTCTGGAAACCAACTTGGTTCTCAATTGGGAATAGGGTCATTTCATGCTCAAGGAAAAAATAGTTTTGGGCCATAAGATTTTGAGCAAGGGACTACAGGTTGACCAAGCAAAGGTTGTATTAATTGTGAAGCTACCTCATCCTATTTTAGTTAAGGGAGTGAGAAGTTTCTTGGGACATGCTGGATTTTATCGCAGATTCATTAAGGACTTTGTGAAAATTACATGTCCCATATGCAATTTGTAGGAAAACGAGTCACACCATTTTTAATAGTGCATATTTATAATAATTTGAAACTCTCAAGTAGAAATTGGTTGAAGTCCTAATGATAATCTCTCCATATTGGTCTAAACCATTTGAGGTGAAGTGTGATGCAAGTGGTATAGCCCTTGGTGCAGTGTTGGGACAACGAGTTGGAAACTTTTTCACCCAATATATTATGCAGCAAGATGTTAAATATAACCCAAAAAAATTATACAGTGATAGAGCAGTAGTTATTGGCTATAGTGTACGCATTTGAAAATTTTTGGGCGTATCTCCTTGGCAGAAGATTTGTTGTTCACAATGATCATGTTGCACTTCGCTTTTTAATGGAAAAGAAGGATGTGAAACCAAGGCTTATCCGATGGATGTTACTGTTGTAGGAATTTGATTTTGAGGTGCAAGATAGGAAGGGTATGAAAATCAAGTAGTTGATTACCAATCTAGGCTTGAATCACCAAACTCGCTATATGAAGAGGAGGAAATCTGTAATAATTTTCCAGATGAAGCAGTGATAAAAGTCAATGTGATGACAATGCCTTGGTATACTGATTTTGCAAATTGTTTTGTCAGTGGTATCATTCTAGATGTTAAGAATCACAACAAAAAGTTAAAGTTCCTGCATGATGTGAAGAAATATTATTGGGACGAACCTTATCTTTTTAGAGAATGTGTGAATAACATGATCCATAGATATGTTCCTGATTCAGCTATGTATTCTGCTTTGGAATAATGCCACTCTTTAGCAGTAGGTGGTCATCATGGAGGAGTTCATACCGCATCTAAGGTATTGAAAAGTAGCTATTATTTTCCAACACTTGAGAAGGATGCTCATGAATTTGCTAAAGCCATCCCAAAGTGTCCATTACTAGGTAGTATCTCAAGAAGGCATGAATTTCCATTAACTCTAATTTTAGAATTGGAAATATTTAATGTGTGGGGGATGGATTTTATGGGACCATTCACGAGCTCTTTTGTCAACAAAACATCCTCCTCATTGTTGATTATGTGTCCAATTCGGAGGAAGCTATAACATTACCAACGATTGATGTCAAAGGCGTGGTGTAGTTTTTAAAGAAAAACATTCTTACTCATTTTGGTATTCCAAGGGCTATTATTACAGATAGAGGATCTCACTTTTGCAAAAGAATTTTTAGAGCACTATTGAGCAAGTATGGAGTCCAACACAAGGTGACAACCCAATACCATCCTTAAGCAAATAGGCAAGTGGAAGTATCGAATAGAGTGATTAAGATGATTCTAGAAAAATGGTGAATATGAGTCGAAGTGATTGGGTAGCCAAGCTTGATGATGCCTTGTCGGCATATCATACAACATAAAAAGATCCTATTTGAATGTATCTCTAACATGTGGTGTTTGGTAAGGCATGCCACTTATTGATCTAGTTAGAGCATCGAGATTTATGGGCTCTCAAGAAGTTAAATTTTGAACCCGACAAGGGTCTGGATACAAAATTAGCCTAACTCTATTTGCTTGATGAATTTAGATTAAAGGCTTATGAAAGTTCTTCCCTCTACAAGCAAATGATGAAAAATGGCATGATCACATTTTTTGAAGAAAGTATTTGTAGAGAGGGATTCCATGATGTTATACAACTCTAAGATGCATTTGTTGCTTGGAAAACTCAGATTGAAATGGTTAGGTCCCTTCAGGGTGACAGAGGTGCTTGCCATGGGAGTGGTTGTAATTGAGAATCATAAGGATGAACAGTTCAAGATAAAAGGGTAGAGGCTTAAGAAATATTATAGCAAACCATCAGATGTCCGGGTGGGTCATGCCATTGTAGTAATGGATGCTTAATTGTATTGGATATCATCGTGTTGCGGCGTTAACTCAGGCGTTTCTTAGGAGGCAACCCAAGTGACAATAAAATAATGTATGTGTTGAAGATTGCCGGTTTGCATTGAGAAAATTGAAGTAGGGGAAAGGAGAAGTTTCAGGCACAAAGGTTGTAGCACCCAATATACTTGGTGACCTCGACTTGGACCACCTGGTGACTAAACGTTTTCCAGGAGATGCTGTTAAATTTCGCGATTCAATGCCCCAATTGGCGAATCGCTAAGTATGAAATGTTCGGCGATCAATTAGCCAACCTTTTGATTTCTAATATAGCCCCTTTGATGTTGTTAAATGTTTTTGATGCAATTGGAAGGATGGGTGAATTACCGAGAACATAGGGCGATGCTCATACTTGACCCCTTTTGAGATCAAATTGGAGAGAATGTAACTATAGAATTAGGTAGTGTAATTACTAAGGGACGCAGCCCCAGATGAATTCAGTGACACCAGAATAAACCACTTTTCATTATGTGGAATCAAGCTTAATGAAAGGTAATAAGGGTGGTTTCATGTTCAAATAGCGTACTGTCAAATGCTAACTACAGTGATGAATAGTGATGTAGAAGATGAAGAGTCTCATATGTTGCTTTAAATAAATTTTAATGTTCTCACCCTTCATTTCACCCACTTCTCTTCTTCTATCGCCTTCATTCCCCTCACTCGCCATTTGCCCACTATTTCTTTTTATTCTTTGTTATTTTCTTTTCTTCTTTCTTATTGGAATCAATGTTTCCAACCTCACCATCAGGTTATGCTTTGATGTCCCTTGCATATAGAACACCATGTATACTCGTTACTCTATGTAATTTTGGTGCTAACTGTGAAATTAACCAAAATAGTTTGAGATTGCAATCTATTTGAGATATAATTTGTGAAGAGTTATTGAAATTACTATTGGGTAGTCAATGGTTCTGTGTGCCTAGGGGATTAAAGTTTTATAGATCTGATAGAATAATAGGTTTGAGTAACCAACACTTGCCCTATGATAGATTAGGTGACACCATTCTTAAGGGAAAATTGCCGTTTGTACCACCCTGAATATTTATCCTTTTTAATGATTGATCGGTGATCAATGATATAGTTGGTGATACACGAAGCCATCTTAAGCATCGCTCACTTTATCGCTCATTTTGATAGGTGGTCTACCTAATGTTGAATGCTCAATGTATTGGTTGAAATTGTTGCCTGTTATTTGTCCTTACATGTTGTTATCTTATTTCCTAGGTCAGTTCCGATTGAAGTCTCTAGCAAGGAAGGGTGTGATAACAATTTGGGAAGAAAATGGGCATGTTATTGCCATAGAACGTTGGGCTTTTTAGACATTGAAAATATATAAAGAAGAGATTTTTCATTGAAGAATCGATAAGCCACATAACCTCTAAAGATGATCTAAGGGTATCAATTCCATGAGGGACCCTCTCACAACAACAACTGAGAAGGCTAGAGAGAAGTCTTTGCCCGATCAATCTAAAGCTAGGAGGGAAAACAACAAAGGCGACCAGGGAAAGAAAAATCCTTGATCACATAAGCTCCAATCATTCCCAACCCTAATGATTCTTTAAATCACTCGCTCTTGCTTCAACTCTAAACTTTTATTAGATTGCATTGAGGACCACATGTCTTTTGTAGGGGGGGTGAGTTGAGTAGTATTTTACCTTTGATGTGTTTTTTTTTCTTCTTTTAGAGTTTGGGGTTGCTAGTTGTAATATGGATAGGGTGTGATTACATTGCAAATAATTTTTAATTTGGATTGTGGTAGAGTAATGTTTATTTTTATTATTATTTTTTCTTTGTCTAATTGAATGGATGAATGATTTCAAATTTTGGAATACCCCGTGCATAAATTACAAGTGTGTTGATGTAATATCATGTCCCTGGTCCTTAGCATTCCAGCATGGATGATCCATATCTTTGATATCAGATAATGTCATTGACAAGGAGCATGTACTGACTAATTAGTCCTTCTTGATAAATCAATCCCCCAATAGATTTGAGGGATCTTGAGTTTAGTATGTGAGCAATGGAGCTATGATATGCGATGATCAAGAAATTGTGAATGTATTGCCACTGTTTCAATGCAAACCATTTTTCCAATATGGGGCTAGTTATCTAGTTGAAATACTTGTAGTGCGTCATTTAGAACTTGCCCAGTTTATTTTGAAGGGTAACTTGGTTGATTCCAGATTAAGAGAAGACCTTAGGCCTTCTTTGGTCCTATTTGTCAAAATTAACTATAGCAACATCCCTTGGTAGTGGAATAAATCCCTAGTGAACCCCTTTTGAGCCTTGATTCCTTCTTTGGCAACCTTGAAACATTGACTCGTGTTTGTGAAAGACAAGTTCTTTTTGCTCCTTACCATTCCCTCCTTGAGCTTGAAAGTGAAACAATGGGCAAAGGCTATGTTGGGGGTGCCAGGTGTAAAAAGAAAGTGTCACCAATGAAAGAGTCGAAAAAGAGGGACAAGGTGTTAAGAAAGACCTCGAGTAGTGCTAGAAGGCAACAAATAGAAAAATGAAAAACAAAAGTTGAAAATTTAGGACTCTCCAAAAAAAATAAGATAGGAAGAGAATAAAAAGAGTCTTGTTTTAAAACAAAGAGTGCAAAAGGAGACACTTATGGTGATGAATCAAAAGCAAAAAAAATGTCAAGGATGAGATGAATGAAGAGTATTTTAGCACATCACCAATTGGAAAAGGTAGAGTAAAAGGCCATCACCTAATGTTACAGTGGAGTAAGCCTTATAAAGATGCACAGGAAAGTGGTCAATTGCACATTCAGCGCATCACCGGAGTTTTCTGCGATGGTCGGCCTTGGCCATCGAATGGCATTTTGCAGCACAAACATTCACATATTTGCATGAAGTATATAAGCATTTTTTGAAAGGATATTGTATATCTGTTCATTCCAACTCAGAACAATTAGTCTATAGTAGTAGTATATAGAACCTTCTTCTTAGAGTACAAGGCATATTAGGGTTTAGAGGAAATTGGGCATCAAATTGGAGAAGATTAGCTGGTGAGAATCAACTGATTTGTATTCAATCTTGTTACCCATGACTTCTTCTACTGTGAATGGTAATTAATCTTTAATTTATAACATGTGTAGCTAAAACCCCTATGATGGGGGTGTGATTTCAATATGGGTCTTTGATTTATTGATTGGGTCTGTGATATCTTGACTTATTTATAGTTACTTTGGGTGAACTTATGTCCATTCCTAGGAGTACTGTGTGAATTTCAAGGTTTCAAACTTGGGGTTTTATTTTAGGTCTCTAATCTATTTCTTAGCTAAACTTATTAGAGTTTGGAATGGATATAATTGCTAGAAATCTTTTGGGATTTCAGTTAACGTTCTTCTCAATGAGCTCAACAACCAAGGTATTAGGGGTTTTTCTATAACTTCTTAGGCTAAGCGTGTCCTCGTCGGTCCACGTGTGATATCCTAGCTGGTTCATACAAAATACTCATTTTCTAAGATGATTTGGGTTACAAGAAACCTAGTCTGTTTCCTCAACATCAACTTATGTAGTCAAGTGTATGTACCTTTTTGATAGATTGATTCCAATAGTTCAACATCCCTAACATATCCCTTAATAGTTGTTAAATCAATTAATTAGAATTTATTAGCTGGACTCTGTTTTTATTATTGCAACCCCCGATATCCTATAATTACTTGGTCCAATAAATCACTTCAGTCTTGAACAACGATTCCCTATGAGATCTACCAAAACCTCTATAGTTAGGTTAATATGTTGATGACGACTGCCCCTTCTGCTTTTGAGTAGTCGAGTTGAGCTTCATCAGGAGGTAAAGATAACATAGTTTATGAACCTCAAGCAAGGTTTAATTAGTGTTAGCGAGTATTCCCTAAAGTTCAATAACCTCTGAAAGTATGCGCCTCACTTGGTTTCCGATCCTAGGGAAAGAACACACATGTTTATGTCGGGAGTTTCTAACTTCATGAATGAAGAATGCCACACCGCCATTCTCATAAGAGATATGGACTTGTCTCGCTCATAACTTATACCGAGCAACAGAAGGGGATAAATATAGAAAGAAGAAGTGTGGAGTGCCCAAGAGTGGCTGGTATGGTAGTGGTTTCTAAGGTATCAAGGGTGGTCGCTTCTAAAAGTGCTAGATGATCCATGGCTAAGGGTCCTCTAAAGCCTAAGGTCAAAGATTTGCTACTGATAGGGTTCCCAAACCTAGAACTCCGAGTGGTAATGGTGGCCAACTAATTCCTAGGTGTTGAATGTATGGTAAAACTCATGGTGGTAGATGATATAAGGAAATAGGTTCTTGCTTCGGGTGTGAAAACATGGGCCACAAGATTTTGCGAATTGTCCAAACAAGGGTAGAGATGGCCATCCTAAAGGAAAAGTTACTATGGTGACCAACGAGTATGAGGTGGCCAATAAGGGGGTGCTCCATGCCACAATCACTTTTATTCTCTTCAAGGGAGGCAAGGGGTGGATGAGGCACCCGATATTGTTATCGGTATGTCAAACATTTACAATCTTAATGTATATGCTTTATTGGATCCGGGTGTCACTTTCTCTTTCATTACTCCTTTTGTTGCTAATAGACTTCATGTGTCCCAAATTGTTGTGTGAACCCTTTGAAATGTCTACTCTTGTTTGTAAGTCTATTGTTGCTAAAAAGGTGTATAGGGGTTATCCCATTTCTATATTGCAAAAAATATTACCTTGTGATTTTGTTGAATTTCACATTATAGATTTTGATATTATTCTTTGAGTGGATTATTTACTTGCGTATCATGCCTCTATTAATTGTAGAACCCATAAGGTTAGGTTCCAATTTCCTAATGAGCCCGTCCTTGAGTGGGTAGGTCATGATTCGATGATTAAGGTTAGGTTCATCTCTTGTCTTAAGGCCCGGAAATTGACTTCTAAGGGCTACATATACCATCTTGTAAGGGTTAAGGATGGTAAGTCTAAAGTCTCTCCTATGGAGTCGATTCCGTGGGTTAATGATTTTCTTGATGTGTTTACTGATGGACTTCCTAGTGTCCCTCCTGAAAGGGAGATAGAGTTTGGTATACACCATATCCTCGATACATAACCCATTTTCATTCCCTTTTATCGTATGACCTCAATGGAGTTGAAGGAGTTAAAGGACCAATTAAAGGATTTGTTAGAGAAGGGTTTCATAATGCTTGGAAAGTCACCTTGGGGTGTGCCGATATTGTTTGTAACGAAGAAAGATGGTCCACTTAGAATGTGCATTGACTATTGATAACTCAATAAGGTTACCGTGAAGAATAAGTATCCCTTGCCAAGAACAGATAACCTATTCTATAAACTACAAGGGGCTAGTTACTTCTCAAAGACCGGCCTTCAGTTTGGGAGCCATCAATTGAGGTTAAGGCATTGTGATATTTCCAAAATGGCCTTCCAAACAAGATATGGATATTTTGAATTCGTGGTGATGTCCTTCGGCCTAACTAATGCACTGACAATATGTTTTGATCTTATGAATAGGGTCATTAAACCCTACCTTGACATGTTTGTGGTGGTCTTCATTGATGATATTTTGATTTATTTCGGAGTAAAAAAGAATATGTAAAACATTTTAGGGTAGTGTTACAAACATTGAGGGAAAAAATATTATTTTTTATGTTTGACAAATGTTAATTTTTGTTGAAGGAAGTTGAATTTCTAGGGCATATGGTGTCATGTGAAGGGATTAAAGTGGATCTGAAAAAGATGGAGGTTGTAAATAATTGGCCTAGACTCCTAACCCCCACGAATATCAGGAGTTTCTGGGTTTAGCAGGGTACTATCAAAGATTTGTTTAGGGTTTCTCTTCAATTTCCTCTCCCTTGACAAAGTTGCCCCAAAATATGGCTAAATTTGTATGGATTTATGAATGTGAAATAAGTTTCCAAACTTTTAAATATAAGCTTACATCTACTCTAGTTTTTGCTCTATCGGAAGGGTTAGAAGGATATGTGGTGTATTGTGATTCTTTGAGATTTAGTTTGGGGGTGTATATTGATGAAAAGTGGAAAAGGCATTGCCTATGGTTCTAGGAAACTAAAGTGACATATGTGTAATTAGCCCACCCATGATCTTGAGTTTATGGCCATGGTATTTGTTTTGAAGATATGGCATCACTATTTATATGAGGTTTATGTAGATGTGTTTACCAACGACAAGCTCCTCCAATATGTGTTCACCCAAAGAGATATAAACTTATGGAAAAGAAGGTGGTTGGAACTCCATAAAGATTGTGACATGAGTGTACACTATTATTCGAGCAAGGCTAATATTGTGGAAGATATTCTAAGTAAAGTGTCCATGGAGAGTACAACTCATATTGATGATTACAAAAAGGGATTAGCAAGAGAAGTGCACCGATTAGTTAGATTTGGAGTAAGGTTTGATGAGGCCAAAAATATAGGTGTAGTGGTTGTAGATGGTTCTAAGTCTTCTTTGGTGGAAAAGGTAAAATCCAAACAAGATCATGACGCCACGTTGGTGGAACTGAAGTCATTGGTGAATAATGCAAGGTGGAGGTTTTCTCCCAATGGGGAGATGGTATCCTTAGATTCCAAGGTAGGTTATGCGTGCCTGATATCAATGGATTAAGAAACTTGATCTTGAAAAAGCCTTACAATTCATCATATTCTATTCACCCTGGTTATACAAAGATGTATAGAGATTTGAGGGAAGTGTATTGATGGGGTGGTAAGAAAAGAGATATTGCCAAGTTCATAATCTGTAACGACCCGAATATTTTTGAAAACTCTTTATGGTTGGTTTTGTATGATGTTATACTGGTCATGGTTGAGTTTTGGTAGCCATGGGTTGAGTTTAAGTGGCCGAACCCAAAACGGATCTTTCGGTGACGTGGAGAGGTCGTTTTGACAGTAGACTTTGAGCTAGCATAACTTTTGATGCGGCTTGAAGCGTGTGGGCTGTTACATATCAAATTTAATCTCTTTGAGTTAGCTTCGCAACACAACTGGTTTCACTCGATTTGGAATTCGGATGAGGAAGTTATGGCAAAAATAGTGGGATTGCCTGAAATTCAGAAAACATTGGAGATAACCCTGAAAAAGGCCCAAGGAAAGGACCACGGACTGTGAGCTTTGGACCAGTCCGTGTGGGGTCTGTCCCATGGTCCAGTGAGTTGGGGGTGTCCAGGAACCATCCCAAAACTCAAGTTATGGCCCACGGACCACCCCACGGTCTGTGAGCCATGAAATAGTCTGTCAAGTGGTCCATTGAGTGGGGAAGAACCTTGGTCTGAGCTGGGGGTTGATTCTTGGGCAAAGTGTGGCTCCACGGACCAGTACACTGTCTGTGTGAAGGCACATGTTTCGTGAATCCTCCCGTTTGCGTTGAAATATTTGCTAAGTGTCATTTGTTGGTAGGTTGAACGGTCCGTGAGTCACCTTCACGGGCACTGTAGCTCCATCGTTTGACTCTTCTTGGAAATTAAAAATCTGTTTCATTAATGGTACTTTCGAAATTTAATAAACCCCTAAGCCCCTTTTTGGTATCGTAATGTCTCCTAAGCCCCTAAATCAAGACCTAAACCCTTATTCATATATTATAAGCCTTCTCTATACACTTTGAGAATTCTAAAATCCTCTTGACCTCCATTGAAGAAATCTTGAAGAAATTGGGGAAGACGACCTTGACTAAGTTTGACTTTGCAATTCTTTTGGTGAAATTAAGGTATGTGGGATTTGATCCAAGTATTTTCTTCCATGTTTGAAGACCCAAGAACCCTAACCTTTAAATTTTGATTTTTAGTTTCTTCAAGTTATGGTTTCTTTAATTATTGTTGTAGATTAGTGTTGGGAATTGTGTGCTGTACTTTTTAGGTAATTTAAAATGATTTAAGCTTGAAATTTATGAATGTTCATTGAAACCCTTGATGAATCAAAGTGCATGTCCCATTCATGATATAAATTAAGCATGGGTAACTAGCATTATGACTTATTTATGGATTTTGTCATGATTTATGATAAGTTATCTTTCAAATTAAGAAATTAAGCTTGAATTCCGTTACCCATGTTCTTGATCATCATTCATGGCATATGCATGGATATTGTTACAGTGAAACTCTTGATGAAACTCATGTTTTGAATGTAATGTTAAAGACTTGTGATCACATAGTCTCCTTGTCATGGCTCTTTTAGCATATTGGGTGCTTGCACCATATTGAATGTCTTGAATGTTTGATATGACAAGCTAATGTAGATGAGCTACTCATATTGCATTGATATGGAAAGATCATCAAATGTTTTGGAAAATCTTGATGGCCTTTGGCCTAAGCATGAACATGACTCTTGTACAATGGTCTTGATTTAAGTAATGATTCATGAGTTGAAAAGAATATCAGTCTCCTGATTTAATGTTGCATGTATATCAATACGTATTCTTGTGGGATGAGACTTAGCACAGAGGGATTGAGACCCACCTTTTCCATCAAACCATGTTCCACCATGGGTTTTAAATCCCTAGATAGGGGATTCCATGTCATGCTCTCCCTTGTCTCAATGTATCCTTGGGTACTACATGGCAAGTAGTCCGGATCCGGGTAGTAGCTCGTTTGGGTCTTCCATGTTATCGGTTGAGGTTACATCCCCACTATATATGATCATAGTATTGCATCTCATGCATTGTCACGACCTGGATAGAGGGCCTAGATGTGACATGGCAAAAGAGGACCCGAAGACCCTCGATCAAGCCATCATAGCATCATTACACTTATCATCGATTAGGAAACGCGGAAGCTAAACAATGTAGCACTTATGGGAAAGGGATAAGCATACTTGCAAATAGCACATAGTCATACATCATGCTCAACATTCAAGTCATTATAATAACATGGAAACATAAGCCATTACCATAATATGAGAATATAAACACAATTCCAGTGGAAATAGCATCATATTACATAATCTAATATCCATCATACAAGTCAAACGTACAAGAGTAAGATTCGTTCAAAACATGCCTCTACATAGAAGAGCAGGGCCTCGACGGTGGCTATTGCCCTTGAACAATAGGGCTCACCACTAGAAAATCTTCACAAGAGTATCAAGCGTCGTCCGGAAGAATGTAATAATCACCCTCGTCCCCTACATGATTAGAACATATAGAAAAGAATACGGGTTAGCATAATTAAGCACTAAGTATGAGGGCATGCAATGCATATGACAAGTATAGTGTGACCAACAACATGTCAACGGGACAAGTGGTACGAAGGGAATGCACGTAGTCAAAGAGTAATATAACAATATGCCATGCCATGATGCATGAGATGCAAACCTATGATCATATATATAGCGGGGATGTA
>JBCEWC010012164.1:0-16069 GCA_038996855.1 Solanum aculeatissimum
TTTGCGGCTGGAGCTTTCTCGAAAAGTGCATGAACCCCTTGCTTTAAAGTCTCTTGACGTGAGATTACATCATGGTCAATGGCTAGTTTTCCTTCTCAAACCTTGGTTTTGTTAGACGAGCAACTCGTATTGGTGATACCTGCATCTCACATACAATTTTGCATCTTATGGTGTAATTCAGAACGCGGGGGTCTTCTATTTCCTATGGTGGAGAACGTCGGAAATGTAAATGCTTATTTGATATATATATGCCCTTAAAATGCTAATGGTGCTGTAACCCTTGTATCATTGCTTTCCCAGAGGTGGGATCTTGAATATCTTGGCTGAAAGGTCATGCATTTATCATTGATCATAGTTACCCTTATGCTAAGGCTATTTTCTGGGAGCAGATGTCTCAAGCATTTGTGGTCTTGTATATGTTAACCATGGTTGTTTACTAGGGGTGGGCATAAATATCGGAAAAGCGAAAAATCGAATCAAACTAATTTGATTCTTCGGTTTTTTGATTTCGTATTGGTGTTCTTTTTTCAGAAGTTCAGTTCTTTGATTCTTTGATTCGGTATAGGTGTCGTGAAACTTTGGGAACCTAAACAAAGGACATGCAGTTTGTGACCAGGCAAATGATATTGCCACGTGAATATCAATGAAAAGACAAGGATTTGTCTTTTCCATTTAATCACTTATTTAGTCGGTGTTTGATTATGAATTTTAAATCAAATTTTGATAATTTATATTTGAATATTTATTATCATAATTTGAATTAAATTTTAAAATATTATTTTTTTAAAGAAAAGAATTCAAGTTCCAAAAACTAATCCGCATTTCTTTTGGGTATTATTTTAACTCACTGAACTTTAATTTTTTTTAAAATAAAATATATATTTAAATATAATTTATCTAATTACAATTTTAAAAATTCAAAATTTTAAATTTCAAAATCTATCATAAAAAAGAGCTTCAAGTGGTTATCGCTTTTGCATCCAACTACTTCCATTTCATAATATTTTCACTTTTTCTAAAATGTATAATTTAGATTTGATTAATTAATTTAATTAAAAGCAGTCTTAATTATGGTTAAATTAGTAGCATCATTTTCATGTAGTTTGAAATCTGCGTACAAACAAACCTGGTTATTTAAAATTAAAAAGGGATCGAAAATGTCTTTAAATTATATAAAAATATTTTCAGTTAATAATTTGATTTAAAAATATCTTTTTCATTAATAGTTTAATTTGATCAAAAAATATTCATATTATCACTTAATGAATCAAAATATCCTCTTTTTTAACAAATATATTATTTCAAGATATATTTGGAGGTAACTTTAAATTCTGTTCTAGTTTCAAAAATTGCTTGTTTAATTCTTCTATTAGCTCTATGTAGAAAGCTCCAACAAAAATTTAAAAAGATAAATACTTATGTCACACAAATTTAAAAAGCTCAATTAGGATTAGACTTTGGGTCATAATTAAATCATAAAAAACTATATAACTAATTATATACCGAGTTAATATTATGTAAGTTAATTCTTACATATATTAATTAGTGTAATGCAAAGGATAAAGAAAAAAAATAAAGACGTTACACAGGAGATGAACATACATAGTTATTCCAACTGAAGGTTTTCTTTAAGTGAAATGGAATGACCTTTAATGTCATTAACATTCACGTACATTTCTCAAAAAATTACTTCTTGTTCTTTGCAACTCCTCCTCTTAAAATCCTATATAAAGAGTGTGTTTGGTGAACATAAGACCACCAACAAAAGAGAGGAAAAAAAGAACTCCCTACTTTCTTCTTCTTAAATATTTTTTGGGCAATTGGTTTTTGGACAATTTCCAAACTTACAGCCATGAATGCACTGTTTGAGAGTAACTGTGGAACCTTGGGAAGCGACCGGCTAGAACAATTTATACTGGAGTCAGACCGAAATCACTTTCAAGGCAGCCACTTATCACGACGATATAATATTTGTGATAAGTTATTTAATTCTAGTCCAATATCAATATTGTAGTATTTTTTCTAACACAATATTTCTACAAATTTAATACAATTATATTAACATGCAAATTAAAAACAATTTTCCTAGAAATAGAAATATTATGATATGTATCTTGCCTTATCTAGTCTCACTTTATTAAACCACCACCCGTAGATCTGTTAATATGTAAAATTACTAGTTACAAAGCTCAGGCTAGCGTCCCCTCAAATATATGTTATATTTTATTTTAATTTATGTGATAGTGATAAAAAAAAAATTATATGTTTAAAAAAAATTTAAGTTATTATTATTGTAACTTATAATATATTTTATATCATTTTTAAATAATATTTATTACTTATTTTATTTTGGTTTGTGTTGCACATATAAAATTTCGAGAGTCGATAAAATTTTTATTTATTTTTAAATATTTTAAATTATTGAGATTTATAGTACTTTTTACATAAATTTCAAATAATGTATATTACTCTCTTTTTTCCGATTTATGTAGCATTGATAAAATTTCAAAAACCATTTAAATTTTTTATATGTCTTTAAACTTGCAACTATTGTGATTTATTGTACCTTTTGCATTATTTCAAATAATGTATGTTACTTCCTTCGTTTCAATTTAAGTTGATAATTATTGTGATTTATAGTACTTTTTTAAATAATTTTTTAATATATAATATATTTCAAAAAATGAAAAATAGATCGAAATGAAGAAAATCATATATATATATATATATATAAAAGAAAGTAAGGTCCGCCTACGTGACACTCTCATAATTCTTATTTATTTATTTATTTTCTGAAATAATTCAATAATTTTAAAATCAATTAAATAGTCCAACAAAAGTTTTTAAACTCAAAATGCGTCGTTAATGTTAAACGATACTTTAGTCTGTCACAACCATTCAAAAAAATCACAACCATTTAGAAAAGTTTCAATCTTTCGGAAAAGTCACAACCCTTCAAAAAAAGTCACAATCCTTTGAAAAAGTCACAACCATTCAAAAAAGTCACACCTCTTCTAAAAAGTCACAATTTTTCGAAAAAGACACAACCTTTTGGAAAAGTCACAACTCTTCGAAAAAGTCACAATTTTTTAAAAAAGTCACAACCCTTTTGAAAAGTCACAACTCTTCGAAAAAGTCACAGCTCTTTGGAAAAGTCACAAGCATTTGAAAAAGTCACAATCCTTTGGAAAAGTCACAAGCATTCGAAAAAGTCACAATCCTTCGATGTGAAAAATTATTTGCTTTCAATATAACATAACATAACATAACATAATATAATATAATATAATAAATTAATTTTTAAGGTGGGGGTATTATAGTAATTTAACATTCAAGTTAGGGAGTACAAACACTATTGAAAAAACAATTATATCGAGAAATACTGTTATAATCCAAATTAAAAATATAATTGAAGATAACTAGGACTTTAGCAATATTACATTAATAAAAGTTCTTGAGATAAATTTATAATGCTAAATTTTCTATATAGAAAGAACTTAATAATTTTAGAGTATTTTATTAATTTTAATATTAAAATATATAAATTTAATTAGATTACTTATGACCCTACAAAGCCCCAACTAATTACCTAGTACGAAAATAAATAAAAATAGACACATCAATAACTACTCATTTGCTTCTGACAAACTAAAGCAGGCAGAATAATTAAAAGCTACTCAAACAAATCGCACAATAGGAAAATGTTGATTTATTCTTTTATATATATATAAGTAGTAAAATAAAACTCCCGCTGAACAATTGATCATGCATTAAGTGTCCCCTAATTTTAAGCCCAAAAAAAGGAAATAATTTTGGGATGGAGATATGGAAAAATCTGATATATTCTGTAAAATTTTGTTATAGAGGTACGTAGTATTACAAAGTCATGATAATTTATTTTTAAATAATTTAATTTTAGTTGATTTTATTGAAGAATATGTAGACACGCATATAACCTTATCTAGATTAATAACTTGGACAAACAAACTTTGAAGTCATTAATATTCAAATCAAGTTAGCTTATCTGGAAATTTTTAAATGTATGGTCAGATCTTATAAAAGCTCCAATTGGAAAAGAATAATTGACTCTAAAGTTGTTTACATTTTTCAAAATGCCTACGAGCATTCTATCCTCTTCGTTTCATTTTTTGTGATATTATTTGATTTGATATGATATTTAAAAAATTAATTAATTAAAATTTATAGTCTAAAAAATTTATATAATTATAAATTATTTTATTAAGAACAAAATGAAAACGAATTAAATTAACAATAAGGTCTAAAACTGATCCCCAAAACAAAAATTATATCATAGATCAATTACAAAGACCCAATTGAAAAAAAAAACCACTAAAAATTAAAAAATTTATATTATCCTTGCTAGTACAACAATATTTTGAGTAGTAACAAATACCTATCACATAAAAAGTATTATCCTTGTTTTGGTGGCTGTTCTTAACCAATAAATATAAAATATACTTTTTTTTAATTAAGATCTTCAATTAACTTTTAAGAGTAAATATTCATATAACAACTGCATCACATAATTAGTTATTTTATAGAATTTCAATTATTAACGAAACGTAATATTTTGAGTTCATCTTGTATCTATAAATTGCAGCTAGCAACATTTAGAGCTCCTCTACCAAATAATTGAAAAAATGAAGAGTGTTGTTTGGCTTATTTCACTTGTTGTTGCCTTTTCTTCTTCATGTATTAGTAGTACCACAACAACTCCTAATCAAGTGTTGCAGGTGGTACGTGACACTAATGGCGAAATCCTCCGATCGGACGCTAGGTATTTTGTGGTCATGCCACCAATATTAGTTGGCGGCGGCGGAGTTACCAGAGGACCCATAGTTGATGCTGAAGATGGAGCTACTGATGTTAACTTCGTGTGTCCATTTCAGGTTTGTTAAAATTAATAAATAAGTACCTACTACTCTCTCCGTTCATCTTTACTTGTCCCTTATACTATTTTGGGATGTCCAACAATATTTGTCTACTTTATAAAATCAAGAGACAATTTTACACTTAGTTCCTAATTTACCTTTATCATTAATTTTAGTCATTTTCCTATTACATTTTACAAGACATTACATTTATTATATTCAAAGGGTAATTTGGTAAAACAACTCCTATCATTTACTGTTCCTTAATCCCTGTGCAAGTCAACAAGGGACAAGTAATGATGGACGGAGGGAGTATATTTTATTTTATATGACATACGTTTACCAAAGATTGACATTTATATGTCTTTCTTTAGTTAAATTACAATAATGTGGGGAATCGAACCCTCACCAACAAGGTGGGAGTTCAAGTAGTCAACTAACTGAGCTACTAAGATTCCCCTCAACACGCCTCCTCAGTTCAATCGTATTTTTTTGAAAAAAAAAAACAGGTGGTGCAGACCCCGGTAAATACGGACCAAGGCATGGCAGTGTTTTTCAAACCAAAGGCAGCAAAGCAAATAGAAATAACTGAATCCAGTGATGTTAACATTAAGTTCTATCTAGACAATCCAACTGGAATTTGTAACAACACAGTGTGGGAAGTGGAAGGAAATTTGCCAGGAACTGCAATGAATCCAGCCTTCTTGTCAACTAATGGAGGGGAGATAGGGAATCCATCGAAAGAGAGCACCTGGTTTCAGATTAAGAAACTAAATAATGACGTTGATAATTCAATGTATAAGTTGGTGTTTTGTCCTAACAATTATGAAGAGTCCTGCAGTGAAATCACCATCGATTATGTCGATGGACAAAGACGTTTGGTTCTGAAAATTGGCTATAGGTTCCCAGTTGTGTTCGTTAAGGATAATCGCTATGGAATAAATAAATTCCATGATCTGATTGACGAAAATATATGAATAACGTAATGTATCTGTTTGTGTTGTCTAAATAATGGTACATTCATGGATATAAAAGAAAGGGCCTCACGCAGGTTTTATTGATAGTATGAAACCCGAAATAAAAAATTTAAATTATTTTAGGGGAATTTTCATAAATAGTATAGACTTGAAACTTAATATGGTCAAATATCTATATTTTACATAATTACATGATATAAACTCGGCTATATGACCTGGAGGGGAGGAGAGAGGCGAGCGAGATCGAGAGAGGGAGGAGAGAGACGAATTGTATATGTATATTTGTTAAATTATATGTGTATATCTATCAAATAATTGTATTTGTGTAACTAATATACATATGTATTTGTATATCTGTCAAGCGAGATTGGGAGAGGGATGAGTGAGATCGAGAGAGGGAGGAGAGGGATGAGCGAGATCGAGAGAGGGAGGAGAGAGGCGAACGAGAGAGGGACGAGAGGCGAATTGTATATGTATATATGTCGAATTGACTATGTATATCTATCAAAATAATTGTATATATATAATTGTATATATGACAAGAAATTGTAGAGAGAGAGAGGAAGAGAGGCGAGAGAGAATAACAACAAAACTCTAACTAGAAATTGTAATTTTTTCAAACTATAGTTGTATAATGTAAATACACATCATATGTTTGCCTAGTTATACTATTTTTCCTTTAATTTTAATTTTACCGATAGCCATCTAATTAACTATGGTCAATGGATGTCACAAATACCAAATAATTCATAAATTCGGCTAATATATACCTAACTCTTACGATATGTCGATATCTTTTAGCATATGCTAATTTGACTTTATTACTCACTACTCAAATTATAAGCTAGGCTAAATCCGGGCTTTATAGCTATACCTAACCCTTTATTTATTTTTATTTGTCATATTTACATTTAGCATATTTATTAAGAAAATAACGATTCATATGACCATTTTACCATAATGTTTAGCATTATAAGTATTGAAAATAATTTGGAGAATGAGTAATTGATGTTGAGGATAGAACATGGAACAAAAATCTTTTTTTTATATATTAAAATTGACAAGTAAAAAGTAAAAATTAAATTTATTTTTTATATAGCAAACGAATAAAGAGAGGAAGTATCTTTTATTGTATTCACTCTGACTTTCTCAAAATAGATGATTATTTAATTTTACTTGTTATACGAAAATCATAAGTGATTCGTCAAATGTATAAGAGATCATGTTATCCAAGTATACATGTACAAGAAGCTTACGTCTCTTACTTTGTCCATTCGTAAATATATATAATATTAGTTCAACATTTGAAAATCCTAGTGACACAATTATTCAAATATGTACAACAAGTTCAAAAAATGTTTTCCCACTGTTTAATGAAATTGTAAGGCATACATAGGTTACACAGATAAAATGTCAAACCATACATTATTTATGACTACGGCTACAAAATAACATATCCTAATTTTCAAACTGGTATAGAATATTCAAACCTTCATCAAGTTGTATAAATAGCCCTGCTTCGTGAATCTTATTTTATCCATATTAAAACAATGGAAATTATTAACGTTAGACGATTCATGGTACCTTTTCTTCTCGTTGCATTATTGTCAACAACATTTTTCGTCGTAAAGGCTCAAGATGTTGCTGAACCGGTTCTCGATGTTTCCGGTAACGCTGTCCGTACAGGAGTGAATTATTACATCCTTCCAGCGGGTCGGGGCAACGGTGGTGGACTTCAGGTTGCATCCATTAGGAACCGGACCAACCCGCTCGTCGTAAGTCAAAACGCCGATGAATCTGTAATCGGCGGTAGCCTTCAATTTTCACCGGTGGATCCTAAAGAAAATACGGTCCGATTATCGACTGATATGAACGTAAAATTTACGTCAATGGTAATATCTGATTCTTCCACGGTGTGGACAATTAACACTGAATTAATTCCACAACGTTATTTGGTTGCGGTTGGTGGAGTTGAAGGAAATCCTGGTCGTGAAACTTTGGGGAATTGGTTTAAGATTGACAAGTACGAGGATGCGTACAAACTTGTGTATTGTCCTGGAGTTTGCGACATTTGCAGACCATTTTGTGGAGACATTGGGATACTTGTGGAAAATGGGAAAAGGGTTTTGTTTGTTGGTAGAGATCCACCACTCAAAGTTACATTTCATAAGATCTAGAATTATTTATATTATACTATGGTACCAAGTATGTATATATGTGCATGTATGTATAAGTGAAGAAATAAGGAAGAGCAGACTCTTCTAGGTAGTGTTGATAATGTAATGGAATAATAAAGATTGTTATGATTTTCTTTCGTGAAATTACTTATAATACATGCAATATATTATATTAGATACGAAATTTATTGGTAAATCAACCATAAATAGTAAGCTGTATGTGGCTTACATGGTGTTTGATATTTTGTAACTATTTTTTTAATGATCTACTAATCCATATTTGTTAGGATCAAACACATATCATTATGCAAAAAGCTATAGTTAATAGCAAAGGTGCAATTTTATTTCTTAATCAAGTTCACCACGCAAGTATCATATTCAATCATCACTCCGATCGAGACTACCCAAACCCCCTCATGAATTTTGCCATAGGCAGAATATTGACATTATCCAACAATATTACTCATAAGATAAGCAATGTTTTTTTCTTTTTATTGTTCAACGATGGAAGTTTATGAGTGTTGAAACAGGTTCGCTAGTGCGACTTTCTTCTTTTGTACCAATGTTTACGTCAAAAAGGTTAGTTATGTACTCTACCTATTTAAGATTTGTCAAACATTGCATATTTTAATAGCATAAATAAGGGTAGTCTAAAGTCAAAACTAAAAGATACTTTAATTTTATGTGACATGATCTTTATTCATTTTGTTTTTAAATTATTTGTAAAGCTTGTTCAGCTTTGTTAATTGATTAAATTATTTTTCACTCATCAATAATCTAGTTTTTCGAATTTCTGTTCAGAGAAAAAAAATTACTTTTACAAAATTTTGCATGCATGGCTTTAATTTTTATCATTTATAGACACTCTTGTTGTGTATGAAGTTGTAAATAATAGGGGATTCGTCTTTTTTCTCGCTCAGTATATTTATTTGATTTGATATTTGTATTGGATGAAATGAAATAGATTATAAAGGATGGATAATTACTTCAAGTCAAACAGGGGGAGTCCAAAACTCAAAAGTACTCCAAATGGCCATAGATAATTACACTTGAACATAAGATAGAAAGGTAAAGGATGACTAAACAGTCCTAATTTAATGCCACCAATTCCACAAAAATTAAAAAAAGATGTCTAGATTAAGTTCTCTCACACAGGCTATTTAAAATCCTAAATATTGTAATGTCTAAAACGACATTGAAATAGCTTTTTGTAAATTCAAGAAAGCTTTTTCATATCGTACAAAACCCATAAACCAAAACTCAAAATTATCTTCAGTTACTATCTCCATGTACTTTTGAGATGGCTTGTTCTCGTTCACACTCGGATGAGCTCTTTTAATTTTCTTCACTGGAATAACCACCTGCATAAATTCAATTTCCAAAATGATAAATTAATGTTCAACAGAAAAAATATTTGACTAATCAACTTTTTTTTTTTGTATGTGTGCTTTATGCAATTAGTTTTGTGTAGATGTAAATGTTGATCAACCAGTGTATCGGTATAAAAAACAATGATATCAGCGAGTCACTCGATAGACGAAAAGTACATGAAAATAGTTGTGCAAAACAAGAAGTTTCTTAGAAATTTCATGATTACAAATGAGAAGAAATACAATAAAAGATGTTTATTGTGTTTTATTAAAAAAAGTCACAATCATATAAATCCTTCACAAAAGTCATAATCTTTCAAGAAAATTACACTCTTCAGAAAAAATTATAACTCTGTAAGAAAAGTCATAAGTGTTCAAAACTCATCAATAAATAATTTATTAATTTTAATTTAAAAAGGTCCCTTTGGCTAGCTGAAGCATCGACCCCATGACAGCTGGACTATAACAGTATAGTACATGATGAATATTAAAAATGAAGTTAAAAAGACCAAAACACGGTGTGTGCTTTTGAAGGAATAATTGAAAACCGCGTGCCAACGAATCTTAGTATTAAATATTCCATTAACAAATCGCTCTACCTTTTCCTAATTTTCCAAAAAAAAAAATATTTTAGAATTATGTGAAATTTTATTAAAATATAGTCCTAATCTAGTTTAACTTAACACAAAAATTAAGAAAATAAATTACATTTTTCAATCTTGTGATTTCAAATTAAAATTATATCAATATATCAAAAATTTCTTTAAATTTGTAATTTTAAATATGTCACATAAAAATTTTAAAATAAAATGAATCATTCTTTTTTAAAGATAGTTAAAAAAAAGTGGATCCTCCTTTTAAACGGAGTTAATAATAATTTGATTAAAAAATGTCTCATAACTAACCTTGTAAGGTGTTCTGAGAATTCCTCCTGAAGGGAAAGGAACAGAGATGGGTCGTTCACTGCAGAAAGCAATTTTATGTGTTGATATGAAGAGAATCCCAGCAATTGGACCTGCTGTTGTGTACAAATAGCATTGGGATGCCTTGAGCAGTTTCTCTCCTTCATTCACATTAAACATATGCCTGAATATATTTTTTCTACCTCCTTCTTTCACTATCTTCAACTTCCCCTTCACCGTTTCTGAAAACGTCGGACCCAATTTCACTGCAACAAAAATAAAATTGAATTGTTGTGTGCAAAGAAAGTAAATATACATCAGATGTAGGAACATACCATGCTCACGAATTCTATATGCATAACTTTTTGCCTTCTTCCCCAATTTCCTCTTCTCAATAATTACAGCTGAATCATCCTGACCTGCAATTTATATAAAGATAGAATAGCTTAGAAAATCTAATGATTTTGTATTTGTGCTAACAGAATTAGTTCAACTGAACATACTCGGAGTTATTATTGTTGGGGAGCAATATGAAGACGATGGACTGTGAAGAGTAGATTCAGAGTCTTGAGAAAAAGAAGAATGCCTTTCTGGAGTAGTTGTCCCAAAAGAGGAGCTCATGGCTAAAGAACTACCAGAAGAATTTAGACGATGAACTTCCTGAAAATTGTGATGTTTCTTCATGTTAGAGTTGAATATTAATTATTGACTCTTTTTTGATTTGTGTGGTGAGAAAGTATACGAAGAAAGAGGAAGGAATTGGCATATTTAAAGGAGTGGTCGGCGAGTAGATAACATCCTAAACTGCTCCCACTATTTACCTCAACTTGGACTACAATAATACTACATAAAGACAAAAATTAACTCTAATTTTTCGAAGATTCTTTTTGTTTACTTTCTCCAGAAAACACCAAGTGGGACGAAGTAATCTCGAAATTAGACTAGTACTATACTAGCTTATGAGGTGTATATTTGATTTTAAGTTTCGTTTGTTTATATATATATCACATTATTGGTACGGTGTGGGGTTAGACCTTGACCCCTACTTGTGTATTCTGTTGAAAATAAGACATATTAGGTGAAATGAATATTGTTAATTATATGGATTAACAAGAGGAGAAAGTTTGTAGGACTCCACCTTTACAAGATGATCACTGGACATTGTCCAAAGTAATCAAAGGACCAAAAAGAATTAAGTCCTGCTATATTTTTCTTTGTGCTTTGAAACTAAACCATGGTACATCTTTGATTGTCTTGTGTGTTCTCCCATACTATTCCCATAGAATCAACAAGTGTAATATACAATGAATTACAGTTGAAAATAAAAATGACAAAATTGAATAAAAATTCATTCAGGTTAAGATGTGGGTATCTCACGCTCTTTAAGGAGATTCAAGTCCACTGTGGTATAATCTACACCGATCCAACAGTAATACACTTGATTTGTTTCCTCCGAGATACAACAGTCCAACAACGTTGTATGACTCAAACAACTATGGATTAGTTGAAGAGTCCAAAGCTCCATAAAAAGAACACTTTCCTTCAACATACAATTACTCTCTTTTGTATAGTGAATATAGTTAAAGATTTAGAATATTTTCTTTGTCTCAACTCTCTCTTTCACTATTGCACACTTCACTACACACTACAATATTTTATCCACACTTCATATTTTTTTTTCTCTTCATGTTCTTCTTCTTCACAAAAGAAGAAACAACACTATTTATAGGCGAGAATTCATCCTTGTCTTGAATAGGATTAATGTGGATAGTAATGTAGGTAAATGAATGGAAGAATTATGTCTTGAAAGTTACAAGAGTTACAAGGCATAATGAGGTAGAACATGATTTAGTGATTACATGATTTATAAGTCACTAATATTGGTCATATAAGTTACAAGAAACTAATGACCATAAGAGTTACAAAAACTAATGGTCATATAAGTTACAAGAACAAATAATCATTTCTATCATAATTTATACCACTAATATATGCACTTAATTTGTTATTAATAAAATGCATATACACCAACAATAGTATTTGCCTCTCTATAGCAATGTTGAAAGGTAAAATTCCCTTTGTCTTTAACTTTAAGGATCATAATGTTTTGTTCATGATATATAGATTTGACTTGCCAATATATTGGGCAAGTTAATTCCATTGATCATTCCAATAATCAAGAGAGAATCAGATTCCACCTTCACATTATGATAGCCATTAGAAATGAACCATTGCAATTCAATTTCAATTTGTATTGCCTTAGCTTTTGCAACATCTTTAGAACACTTTGACGACTTTTTCACTAGATACTTATTAGAATATTTTCAAATTATTTTCACTCATTTATACTTCATATGATTGCATGGAACTACTCCGACAGTTGGGGAACCACACCCATCAAACATGGTTTCAGAGAAGAAAATCAAGTGACAGATGCTTTGATTTAGCTAAAGGGGGATCGAATAGGATGCAACAAAGCAATTTTGCACAATGGACAATTTCGACGTTGATTATTTTGGAAAAGTAAGAAGTAGATAAAGTAGGAATTCTTTTTGTTAATTAAACTTAAAAAAAACATCTATGAATTTGGGTGATTATACTTCCTCCCCCAAATGTTTCTAGTAGGCGTACCATTCTGCCATTGCCAATGTATTGATGCATGTTAAGTATTATTATTAATATATAACAAAAAGATAGAGAAAGAACTAACTATACAGTATCAATATAACAGAAAATACATGTATATGTCACATCCAAGTAAACTAACAAAATGTACTTAATTGTAATAGAATGCATAAGCCATAGCCACCAACATGGAAAATAATAGAATTGTGGAAAATTCTAATTAAAATGAATCTCTAAAATTCTAGAAAGACCACATAGTTGACTTGTCTATTTTTCCAGTTTAGTCAATATATGTTATTAAAAATCCCTAGATATGGTCCTTTTGTTCTTGTATGGTTCGACTGGCTGATCACACTATTATTTTCCCTCTTTGGCAGCTCCTCAACATGATAATTATCATGGCTGCTTTACGTAGGGATGGCAACGGGGCGGGATGAGGCGGGTACAAGATGGGTTTAGAGCTATGCGGGGTGGGGTGGGGTGGGTTTAGAGCTATGCGGGGCAGACGGGTTTAAAGTTATGTGGGGAGGAGCGGGTGGGTTGCGGGTTTAAAAAACCAAATCGGAATTCGAAGAAATTAAATCTTTGTAATTAGTAAAAATAAAAGATATAAATTTTGTATATTAAACATTGACTTTAATTTTATTTTTTTCTAAAATTTAAACTAGAGATGTCCGATAATTGTTTGTTGTTAAAATGTTAATTAGAAACTTTTAATTAACCATTAAGAAACAATTGTTAAAATGTCAACTAAAAATAGTTAATTAGTTGTTGAGACATTAATTAGCGGGAAAAAACTAAATTCAATTAAAAAATAAAAGAATTTTAAAATTTAAGTGGGGCGAATTTATGCGGGGTGGGTTGAAAATAGAAAAAGTTATCATGAGGGGCCGTTTAAAAAATTTGCGGGTTGAGCTCAACCCACCCCACACCCGTACCCACCCATTGTCATCCCTAGCTTTATCACCTAGTTTTAGATTAATAAATATTATGCTCGCCAGTATAATATATATAATTAAGTAAATAAAAATAAATTTTATAATCGATCGGAGCTAAATTAGAGTTCTAATACTAATGAGTTTGGCAAAACTCAACAACTTAGTATTTTTATTTTTAAAGTTCACGGTATAAATATTTTGTCTAAAATTTAATAACGTTTTTGTATAATTCAAAATTCATAAATTTCCTTATGTTCTTAAACTTTTGACTAAGAATTTTAGGGTTTTTTCCGTTAATGGACCATCCACATATGCTATTGATCATAATGTTAATGTCAATTTAACGAATTTATATACCTTTTCTTTGTAATTAATACTATAATAATCCATAGGATTAATTAGCATCATATTTGAGTATTGGTTGTAGTAAAGATACTCACTCTATTCAATGATTAATTAACAAGAAAATCTGTTGAACGAACTCCAAATTATATATTATAAGAATATAAATAATGTCTTTTACGTTTAAACTAATTATTACTCTTCGAACTGATTAAGTTAGGTGCGACATATTATTTATTTGGTTTGAGCAAGATTTGAATATTGCACAAAACGTACACAAATAAAAAAAATACATTTATTCCTCCAAATAAGAGTACAAATGTGGAAACTTCTTGAAATAATTTCATACAAAGTGTTTGGCCATCTAATTAGTTGTCTAAAGAGTGTGACACTTCCTTGTCTTTTCCAAACACATGTAAAGATGGTCAAGGATGTGCCCCCACAAGTATGTCATTGAGAACGAGAAAATAATTGTTACGCTTTTTAGCTTATTTTATATAAAAGTATTATTATTTTTTCCGTTTATTTATACTTATCAAATATACTAAATATAGCTGTTCAATTTTACTTGTTCAGTTTATAAAATCAAGCGAAAATTTAGTATTGTACATTTTATTTTATTTTTACTATTAAATGATTTATAATTAATAGAGGTGATATAGCCAAATTACCACTTTATTTGTTGTTTCTTAATTGATGTATCAAGTCAAATGTATATTAACAAATAAAGATGGACGGAGAAAATACTTTTTAAGAAATCAAATCATTTTTTTTACTACTATAATTCTTTCAATTTTTAAATCATTAGCTATGTTGATTTGCAGTATCTTTTGTGTAGTTATTAAATATATGTAATTTCTAATTTAAAATTTTCAAAGAATTTATATTTGAATGCATTGTCAAAAATTTAAAATGAAGTGTTTTTTACTCTTATACTCCAAACCTCTCCATATAAAAATTTGGACAGAGTGTCAAAAGAATGCATCATGTGTTAGGTAAGCAAGAGACTGAATCGAGAATGGAGTATATTATAATATATCTTCTGGGAGGCCTATTTCTTTGAAGGTTCACCAACAAATTTCTTCTTCATCACGTGTTTAATTTGTCTTCTTCTCAAACACTTATAAGTTATTATAAAATACAATTTCTACTTGTTCAAATTTTTTGGTCAAAAATTGTAAGACGTAGATATGAGTGAAATTGAATCGACAATTGAGTCAAATAGATAAAAGAAATTTGATTAATGGTTTAATCTAGATTATGTTGGATATTTTAACTATATTTCATATGTTATTTCTTAGTCATGAAATATGTCATTGATGATTATATAAAAATATTTTGTGAACAAAAATATTATAATGTGCAAGATAACATTTTCTCCTTATAACTTGTGTTGCCATACATTTTTGCATGGCAAAATACAAGTCATATACATGACAAATACAAACCCATATACTTGGCATATACTATGCCATATGCTTGGCAATTTCATGGCCTTTTGCTTGGCACCTTCATGGCCATTTGCATGGCAAAAATAAAGTCATATACTCCACCTAATTATCAAGTATCTATTACTATATCTATGAGTTCATTCTTGGAACAAAATCATGAAGTAGAAAAATAAGAAGAGAAGAAGTAAATGGAATAGAAAGTTATACTACACTTTCTTATATTTTTTAGTGATTTTAGCTTATTATTATAATCTCCTTTTTTTTCGACTTGCTTAATTTTATAGTAATTATATTTTGTTGATTCATGTATACTCTAAGTATTTAGAGAAGACTTGTTTAATCCTGGGAAAACATTTCACGCTGCTGAAATAGTTTCTTAGGACAGTGCCTAGCAC
>JBCEWC010012165.1:0-16069 GCA_038996855.1 Solanum aculeatissimum
AGAAATATATTTGAGATTATTCTCCTCTTCTTATGCTTTTGTTGTTCTAGTTAATTTGAGATTCAATTTTATAACAATTTATTCTTTTTTTTTTCTGTTCATTATATTGGTCCAATATCATTTTATTTTAATTTATTCTAATTTCTAACCTCATATTTAATGCGCAACAATGATATTTGCACGAGCATATATTTTAGAGATAATTACACCTAAAAGCTATTGAGAAAAATTATTTATCCAAAAAATAACTCATTTTTTTAATTACGAAAAGTAGTTATCTGACTGACCTTTACTATTTGTTACAAGTTGTATAGACATGTATAGTCAGTTTATATTTGTGTATCACAATGTATATTTAGTATATAGCTCATGTATAAGTAATATACACTTTCTATAACTATATTGTATAGTTTCGCTGATTTGGGGTTATTTTTTATGTAAATAAAACACGGGCTAATTTTTTTGTAAACTTTTTACTTTTTTGTATATATGTAATTTCTCCTATAATAATTTATTTACTACTCCCTTCACTTATTCTTATTTATTCAGTATTAATTTGACCTTTTCTTTTAAAAAATAATAAATTTACTATATCACTTTTGAATATAATAAATTTGATTGCAAAAAACTGTACGAATAAAGATAAATTAGAATCTGTAAAATAGATTATTTTTTAAATTAAATAAATAAAAATAAACATCTATATTAATATAACAGACAAAAAAAATAGTACTATTAATTAATTGACAGAAGAATTTGTTTTGTTGTTATTATGGGTCAAAGAGAATAAGAATTTCGATTACATACTTTTATCAAGTGCACGCATCTCAACGATTGGCATTTACGGAGAAATTATTCGAATGGATATTACGCAATCTCTACCGACATATTATTAATTTTTTTATATCAAATTATTAATACGATATGCTAAAAATATAATTATTAAAATATTAATTAAAATTTACATAATTTAAATTTTATGCTTCAAAAGGAATAATAAAATAGCGGAAGAGATAATTAATATACATAAGGTAGATTTGTAATCATCAACAACACCTCAAAATGGAGATTTTGGTTCATCTCGATGGCCTGCATGAAAACACTTTATTTCACATAAGAACATAACATTTTGATATAGAATTATTTGAACTCAATATCTTCGATGGTTAAATATAAAATTTATATACAAAACCTCACTGTAGTTACAATAAATTATATTGTAGTTGTCAGGTATATGAAAAGTAATTATCCTAAAATAAGCAGTTGTTAATTTAGATAATTAAGAAAGAATTAATTACTCTCTCCGATTATCTTTACTTGTCTACTTTTTAAAATCAATGAATAATTTACTTATTTTTATCAATTTTACCCTTATTTAATACTACATTGAATTCTTCAATACTTTCAAATTATAAGTCAAATTAAACTTTAAAATCTAATAAATGGCCAAATACGCGTCCCTCCATTCCAATATAGATGGAGTATGCTCCTTTTAACCCCACGCGTCACTTTAAAGTCCTTTTTTAAAAGTTGAAGGCTCCATTTTATTGAAGAAATGCAAAGACAAACAAAAAAACTTGATAATGTATCCCTATTATTATAGCTGACACAAAATTTTAGTTAGATTTAATTGATTCAATCATTTAATAACCTATATTAAATAGGAATAATTTGATAAATTATCTCTATTATTTTATACTTTTTAATCTCCGTTTCAAGTTAATAGGGGTATCTTTTTCTAACTTTGTCTTTAACATTAATTATTCTAAAATTAAGAAGCACATAAATAGATTAAATTTTGATTATTTATAAGAGTTATATTAGTCAAATAACACTTTGAATTAACTTTTTCTTAATGATTGTGTCAAACCTTATTATGATAACTAAAAGAGAAATTTCGCTTATAATCACTTATAAATCTCCCTAGAGAGGGAGAGTAATAATATTTGAATTTATAAATTTTAAAAAAATCATAATTAATCTAATACGTACAAAATGTCAAAAGTTTTTATAAATTAAAATTTTAAATATGAGACACATTTGTAGTGCCAGTTGGACATTTTTAGGAGACAAAGGTTAGTTGAAGTTGAAGATGGAAGTTTGATAGGTAGATATTTTGAAGTTGTAGACAAAGCAAATGAGGACACGTGTATGCATTTAGAATAGTCCACGACAAGCTTTGTTGTGTTTTTCTGGGAAGTTTACAACCACTAATTACTCCATGGGAAATTTGACATCTCACAATTCACAAAACTTTTTCCTTTAATTCATGTTTCCCCCCGACAGATTGCTATCCGCCAGCCGTATTCTGCGGTGCAATGGATAATGCAAAACACTTTCTCCGTCTTTCGAGGGTTGTTATTGTATCGTATTGTTTAAATTTATTATTAGATAACTATGAAAAGATTTATTTTGTGTAACGATTCAATTTTGATGTGATTATATCATCACTTTATTATCTTCTTCTTATTTTATATATCTTTACTTATTATTTAATAATTTTATTTTATCATTTACTCTATATTTTCATTGTAGAGTTGTAGCTCTACCCCATGAGCCATAATTTTTTGGATGTTAATATATTGTTCGAATTATAGACATGTGATGTTTCGTAATGACAGAATACAATTTATTCAAATTCATTACTCTCTCTATTTCAAAATAATTAAATTGTTAAGCTATATCATACATGTTAAAAAAAAGAAGATAAAATTTAATTATATTTTTTCAAATTTCAAACACTCGTTTAATGCATCATTTATTTCTAATACAAAATTCAACCTTAAAAACTAAATTAATGAAGAGCAAAATTGGGAAAAAATTATCCTTTGAAAAATGAACAATTTAATTATTATCCTTTGAAAAGTGAACAATTCAATTATTTTGAAAACTTAAAAATTTCCCAACAGTTCAATTATTTTGAAACAAAGAGAGTATAACAATACAATATAATATAATAAAATACATTACAAAATAATACATAAAAGTTATCCAAATAAAGTGTTAGGATGTATATGAAGAAAATATTCTTCTTCGTACCAAACACATTAGTGAAATGCATCTATTTATAATTCGAAACGATCTCAATGTTTAACTTTTACCATTTATAATCTTAAACTTATAAAAATTCTAAAATAATTAAGCCCCTCTTTACCTTTATTTCCACCACCTTTTCAAACTTTAATAATGTGCCTCAGCAGTTTAATCTTTTTAAATAACTTTTTTTGTGATTTCGTTGTTGGTTTGATCTTTTTCACATCAACCTTGTAGTATCCTCCACGTTTCTCCTCCTTTAAATTTATAGAATTTATCCAAAATTCAGAAAACTTCTTATATTTTCTTTTTGGAAATTCAAAAGTTATTCTTCTCCAAGAAACTTGGAATCATAAAATAATATATAATAAATAAATAAATTTCAAAGGTAATGAAACAAAAACACCCAAAGAAGGAGAAAATGACTCATTCGTCCAATAGCCAACTCAAGTAATGACATTAAATTGAGATTTTGTTTGTAGTTTGCTACAAATATTATTTAGTTATATAAGATATATGGAATTTTCGTATAATTATTTTATTTTAATTGTAAGTGAGGATAAGAGATTATTTTTCTGCCTTTGAGTTTAATACATGATATGTAATTAGTGTAACTTTTATTTATTAGTATATCAAATTTTTATAGATAATTATTCATAGTAAGTAAGTTAATAATCTGAAAAACAATTCATCTATACCAGGTTAAAATATATATATAAAAAAAAAAAATTCTTAACGTACAAATGAACTAAAATCATATTTAATGTGGACCCATTTTTGGCTGGAAATAAGTTATACAGCTAAGTATAATTAGCCAAGTAAGATCACGACACGTGTCATGTCCACTTCCTCTTCAACCACTCTTTTTGCATCAATTATTAAAGAGTAAAATTATGTGATTAATAATTTGCCAGGCATGGAAGTGGTGATGGGCCAAATTTCCAAATTGACAGATTCTGGACTCTGGAGTAGTTATTACGAGAGAAAAGTATTCAAGACGCTCTTAAATTTGACGGGATTGTTAATTTTATTTTTGAATTATCAATAATTTTAAAAATATTTTCTAATTTTATTAACTGAATTTAAATATATTTTGATCTTGTAATATGAGTAAAATATATTCATAAATTCTTGTCAAGTTTAGATGTGTTTCAACACTTCTCTTTAATTTTTTATTGTTCCTATGAGAATTTGAAACAACTTGCTAAGTCATGTGGTAGATCATGAGTTTAATTAGTCAAATAGATTGGTGTTTTTTAAAGCTATTAATAATTGAGGAATGAAACTAATAATTGTTGTTAAGTTAATGAACATTTTATATACTTCTTATTATATTATGGATTAATTTGAAATAGCGATAGTTTACATATAATGAGAGTTTGAATTTTCATTTATTTCACTTGTATGTATTCACTTTGATATAAATTATTCATTACATTTGGTAAAGTTTTTTTTATATAATCATGGTGTCCAAATTAACTTTCGCACATCTAGATTAATTCTACGGAATAATTTTGTCATCTCTCATCTACAATAGGTGCTAGGTAACTCTATCTACCAAGGCTTATGAGAAGAATTCACCATGTCTTTTTGTGTATATTATAAATTATAATTTGAGTCTAATACCTTATAATTCTCAATCCACTTTATTGATCGATAAATTTCGCTCTTGAATGCGTTCTCACGTTTGATAATTAATCAAACTATCGCTATGATCGATAAATAAGACTCAAAAGTACAACTATTTCGAAAAGCTTATTGTTTTTAAGTATATCCCCTTTGCATGGCCTTAAATAAAAGAAAGAAAGAAAGAAGACTACATAGTGATTCACACAGCAATCACGTTAACATCTTTTTTTTTCTTCACATTATCTTTAGTACTCTCCATAGCCAAACACTTGTAAGAATCATCTTTTGGTCCAACCACCATTGACATGAAACATGTTTACTTAAAGTTTGACTAATTAATATAAAATGAAAAGTCATTATGGTTATATTAGTGTATATTTAGTCACATTTATTAACCACCATTCATTAAAAATTATGGTCAAAAGGCAATACAAAAAAGATGGCAACTTGTAGACCAATAGGATGAACAAGTCTCCAAAGATAAGAAGATTATGTCAGTATCTCCAGTTCCTATCAGCAACTTATCTGCCATCACTTCGAAACTTGTGCAGTTGTTTTATAATAATAAGGTCCAATCATTTGTCACCTGAAATTCACTTATCCAATTAATAGAAAATGCTCCTTAACAATCTGGTTTTGCTGTTCAAGACTCAAATTCAGAATCTCAATTATCTCACCAAAACACACTAATATGAGGTTACACAACTATTGTAATAGGGCTGTTTCATTTTCAGTCTTACATATGCAATAGCAATCAATGAAAGAGAGGTCTATTACCAGCACTAAACATATGTGAATACTTCAATAATAACATACTCAGTATAATCCCACAAAGAGGGTAGAAAAACTATTTTCGATAAATCCTTAGCTCAAGGAGAGAAGAAAAGTAATAACAAGCAGTAGCAACAAGAAGATAATAAGATAAACGAAGTGCAAAAAACTGAAACCCATACAATAATTACACTTGCTATTTGCCATCCTTCTAAATCTACACAATGCTCATCTAAGTTGCGAAAAAGACTTTTCACTTTCAATGTTGCACCGGTGTTGAATTCTCCGAAATACACTATTTTAGCGAATCCAACACGCACCTGCTGATACTTTTGAAGAGTCCGAGTAACATAGATGCTCATGAGTTAATAGTAGTTGTGGAACTATCACTAGGGTAGAGCAGAAGTAACCAACCCCTAGGCTTTGATATTCTAATGTTGATACTTCTTATTATTCTGTGTAAGTAAAGACTAGCAGACATTCTCTTGCATCAAATTCTCTTGACTCAAGGTGAGAACTAACTACTATGAGCTAGTTGAAAATAGAAGGGATAAGAAATGAAATCTGCAACACCCGTACGCAGTAGAAGGCTGAGTTGAAACATCTTTCTGAGACAAGAATAAACAGCATAGATTTGAGTCTGCAAAATATCAGTTCAACATTTTATGCTTGTATAATTTAGTGAAACTCTAATGACTATTTGTAATTGCAGATGAACACATCATCTCAACACAATGAAAGACAAAAAGCCAGGAAATCATGGAATGTCAAAGATATCAATCAAAAATCATACATTAGGAACACATTTTCTGATTGCCCATCATGTCATACTTTGAAACAAACTCAATAATAACCAAGGGAACTGTTATAATATTGCAATCATCAAGTGGAATTGCATAGAAATAGCAACTGAACTTGTATGGAAGGACAGATAAGAAGATAGAAAACTCCACACAAAAATAGCCTGCCCTAACAATGCCTAGTCACTGCTACTTATAACAAACTCACACTTATTACACTGCTGTCCTGCACCAACTTGCTCATCACGTTTTTGTCATCCAGGCACCACAATGAAAACTCCAACCTTCTAGAGGGAATTGTCATGTACTTGTCCTCCACGTCATCATTTGTGTTTATAACATATTTTCATAAGTATGCATAAGACAAAAGATTTCCCCTATTTGACCAAATTCTTCTACAGAAAAAAGCTCAAAAGGCCAACTAGCAGGGATAAGGAGAGAAGTGAAGCTTCAAGTATGTTAAAAATACAGAAAAACATTCATGCTAATATGCAACCAACTCTGCCCTCATATAGCTACATGCTGCAGCAACTCAACAGCCTAATAATACTTATTAGGCTGCAGCAACTCTGCAGCCTAATATTATACAGGATCAAAATTTTGTATCAGACATATTTTACACCAAGAAAATCCACAGAACAGTGAAATGTTGTGGATTTTCTTCCTTCCCTAAATTTATGAAATGTTTAGTGTCATATCTGGACACAACTCAACATGTCAGAATTCATTCTTCCAAATGTTTAGAGGTTACGCGGAATTGCTTTTAAGAGAAAGTAACTAGACTGAACAACTTAATTGAGACATAAAACCTGCTAGAAAAAAATGTAATCATAATCTCGTTCAATCAAGCAATTATCAGTTAACAGCTTAACAGGCATGCTAGCAATGCAATGAATAACCCTTTACATAGCAAACTCAATCTCAATCCTGAAAAAGATTTCACAACTCTTTAGTACTATACAGACTTGTACCACCTTAGCAGAGCTTAAATTGAAACTAAAAAGTGGCTCTTTTTTCATTGGCGTTTAGTGAACCCGTTCAGACAACCACGTCAGTACAATCAGCATAAGTAATGTTTCCTACTTACTGCTTGGGTTTTTGACACATACATGATCAATTTTCTACTAATAGTACTGCATTCAGGTATAAAGATGCAAATATTCAGATACACTTGGTTTGATTCAAGTCCGAGTCTAGGTAATGCTGTTGATTTTATTTAATTGAAACATTATCCCGAAATACACCTTCGGAGAACCTAGAAAGAAACTACTCCAAAATTCAAGAAACAAATTTTGCCAAGGCAACTCTCATGGTTAATGAAGCACAAGGAAATAATCTTTTCATGAAATTCTTATGGCATCCACAAAGCCGCTACTACTCCACGTACTATCCCAGTATATCTTCTGTCCCACATTTTTATTTGGAATCACCACATTTTCAACATGAAGTTATAACAGACTTCTTCATCAAACACATCGACTACAGTCAAACTAGTCCCATCTACAGCAATATGAATCCTTTGGAAATGTGCCTCAGAATTTCTTTGGCAATTTTCACCTTCACGCACAAAGAATCCCCTTCATGCTTGAACTTAACAACCTCGCCAGTCCCATCAACAAGACCCTGCACCAAGTGACTCCCGCTCCTCTCCGACTCTTGTAGTGAATGCACAATAAATAGTGAAAACAACTTAACATAAACAAAAAGGCAGAATACCTTACAAAAAACCATAAATTTGGCGCGTTTTATTTAGATTCTTAGGTGTGAGGTAATTTTATTTTGAAAAATCATCTCCCAAGTAGGTTATTTGTCAATGTTAATGGTCATATAGTTATTAATGGTTTATTTATTCCAATTGTGTATAAAGTAAAACAAAGTTTGTTGCAGCTGAATCCAATTTGATGTAAATAAAACAAAACTCTATAATTTGAATGTTGCCAGAAAATCTTTGACGTATGTTTAAATAACAGTTGTTGGAAAACTTACCTTCACAATAGTCATCGATAGCGACAAAGTGATCAAGGGTTGCTACTCAACATAATTTTTTGTAGAATCTATTTTGTATTTTTAATATTAAGGAGAAGATCAACAACAACAACATACCCGGTAAAATCCCATAAGTGGGGTCTGGGGAGGGTAAAAATGTACGCAGACCTTACCACTGCCTCATAGAGGTAGAGAGCTTGTTTCGAAAAGACCAGCATCTCAAAAGTATCATCCCTAAAAACAGAAAAAACTAGATATGAAACCAAACAACTAGAATGGAAAACAAATAATATTTTGTAAAGACAATAAAAGTAACCAAATGAATGACGAACAATAACAACACAATATATAAAGACACGAATACCTCTACTAACCTACTATAACACAACGCCAGATATCATCCTACCCCTACTAGTCGTCTAACTTTCTATCCTAATACGTGACCTCCACTCCTTTCTATCTAAGGTCATGTCCTTGGTGATATGAAGTTGCGTCATATCTTGTCTAATCATCTCTCCCAATACTTTTTCGGTTTACCTCTACCTCTCCGCGTAACCCCTAAATCCAACATCTCACACCTACTAACAGGAGTGTCAACATTTCTTCTCCGCACATGTCCAAACTATCACAATCTCGCTTCTCTCATTTTGTCTTTCACAGAGGTCACCCCTAACTTCCCTCGAATGATCTCATTCCTAATCTTATCCCCCCTAGTATGTCCACACATCCATCTAACATGTGAGTTTTTTATTGGTCAACACTCCACCCCATATAGCAAAGACGGTCTAACCACCATTCTGTAATACTTACCTTTAAGTTTAGGTGGTATCTTCTTATCACACAATACTCCAGAAGGCAAACCTCTATTTTGTTCAAGTTGCCCCAATACAATGTGTAACATCATGGTCGATATCGCCACTAATGTGGATGATGGACCTAAGATATTTAAAGCTATCTCTCTTGGAAATAGATTTAGTGGCAAGCCTCACTTCAAAGTTTGTTTCATCCCTCGCACCACTGAATTTGCACTCCAAGTATTTTGTTTTGGTCTTCCTTAGTTTGAACCCTTTGGATTCCAAAGTATGTCTCCAAACCTCCAACCAATCATTAACTTTATCCCGAGTTTCATCAATTAGTACTATGTCATCTGCAAATAGCATACACCATGAAACCTCCTCCTGAATAGACCGTTTTAGCTTATCCATTACTAAGGCAAAAAAAAAGTTCAACACAAATCCTTGATGAAGTCCCATCTCAACAGGAAAATACTCTGAGTCTCCTTCCACCGTTCTTACCCGAGTTTTAGCTCTGTCATACATATCCTTTATCAACCTAATATACACCATTGGAACACCTTTCTCCTCTAGACACCTCCATAGAATATCCCTCGAAACTTTGTCATATGCCTTCTCAAGGTTAATGAATACCATATGAAGGTCCCTCTTTCTTTCCCTATATTTCTGCACTGGTCTTCGAACAAGATGAATTGCTTCAGTAGTCGACCACCCAGGCATGAATCCGAACTGATTATCAGATATAGACACTCATTTTCTCACCCCTCTCCCAGACCTTCATAGTGTGGCTTAGCAATTTGATACCCCTATAATTGTTAAAGTTTTGAATATCACCCTTGTTCTTATACAATGGAACCATTGCACTCCTCCTCCATTCATCGAGGCATCTTAGCAGTCTTGAGAATAGCATTAAACAACCTAGTCAACCACTCCATACCATCCTTGACCGTGCTTTTCCAAAAATCCACAGGAATTTCATCGGGTCCGATTGCTCTCCCTTTTTATCCTACTAATAGCACGTCTAATCTCCTCAGCTCTGAAACGTCTGCAGTAACCAAAATCTTGATGACTATCGGAGTACACCAAATCATTCTCTGTCCACTTTTTCATTTAAGAGTTTATGAAAGTAAGTTTGCCACCTTTGCTTAATAGAAGTCTCATCCACCAACACCTCACCCTCCTCATTCTTGATGTAATTCACTTGGTCCAAGTTGCGAGCTTTTCTATTTAGGAGAAGATCGTTTTATAAATTTAAATGAGATCTTTCACAACCACAAAAAAAGCAACAATATATGTTGTCCATATAATTAATAAAACACTTTAATATTAATAATTTGATAGCAATCTTCAAAAGCATAACTATCATGATGAAAACTAACATCTTTAACAAAATATAACCGAGAAACAATATCATATGTTATAGCCATATGATTATATATTTTTGTACTCATCATTCGAGTCCTCAATGTTACTGGTGCTAGTTCTGGATCTTTATTTGGGATCAACTTAACTTCAGAGCTCTCTTACTTGATCTTTTCCCCTGTAACAAAATAATACTCCTATATTCATCAAATTAGTTGCATTGTTTTCCTTTCCTTAACTAGATAAATATGTTGCAATAAAAGAAGGATTAAGTGGAACAAACTTGATAAGGAATCGTGGAAAGCTAGAATTTGAGAAAGATTTGCTTTTAAAGCATTAGATTTTGTAGTTTGTTTGCTCGATAAGACTGATATATCAAATTTTTTTCTTTTGAACATATTGATTTGAAACTATAAATGAGACCAAATGTGTTGTTGGTATATGAGGTTAAAAAAAGCTAACCACACATTGCTTGAACGCTACAATTATGAATATAATTCATAGTGGAAATTAACTAAAATTAATAAAGAGGGCAGAGTTTATTAGAGTATGGTGTAAAAAGAAATTCTTAAAGGGGTCTTTTGGTACAAGGGATTAGGCAAACTATCCTAGAGTCAATTCTGAGATTAAAGTATATATCTCATGTTTGGTGTGAGGTATTAGCTAAAATCAATATTATTTTTATAACAAAATCTTATGGTATCACTTTCTAATGTAAAATGAGGGATTGATAGGATATAAGGAAAAACCCATCGGGGTGGCCCAGCGAATTGGGCTTGAGACTTTCATGTTGGAGGTCTCAAATTCAAAATCTCTTGCCACCAAAAGCAAGGGATTTGCCTTTTAGGTCGAGCTTGTCACATCGGGCTTGCTTAGTGCGAGTTACCTCTCCTATGTGGTTTGCGAGCTATTGCATAGGAGCAATGATTTACCCTGTGCGCACCCCAGAGGGTAGCGGCTGCCCCTTGTTAAAAAAAAAAGATATAAGGAAAAAAACGTTAATGGTTTAAGTGATGAAGGAATTAAAAAGATGAGCGAGTGTATGATTAAACTAATTAATAAACCTTCAGAAGTTGCCATATCAAGAAGATGTAAAATTACTTCTTTCTCCTCTTTAGTAAGACGGCCCATGAGCCTAACAAGTGTTTTTATATCACGAAACCTCCAATGACGCCGAGAGGGGATGTTAGATGAAGTTGGAGGCCACAATTGCACATTTGTTGAGTCATCGATGTTAGATACCACTGTAGAAAAAATTAGTTGGGCAAAGTAGAATTCTGTTGTTGTCCTTGCATTTTTGTTGTTATATTCATCATTTTAGAAAGAGGAGTATATATATATATGAGGAAAAAAATAGATGATGCAAGAGATTTAGATTTTGAGACAACTCAGCTTTTATTCAGATGTATTAGAAAAATATGTTGATTATTTTACATTATTTCTTTCTTTGTCATTATGCATTTATTTATTATACTGATAAAAATTAATCAAGTTGATACATCACATATTGAAACTGAGTAAATTTTAGTGCTCATCATGATATTTTTTGCTTGGCAGATACCTAAAGACCCTCTAAATTTATCAAATTTTATTTAGGTCACTTTAAACTATCAATAGTCTTAATTACCCATTTGAATTTGGTTATTTGATAGTCTCAACCTAAGAGAGTGGAGAGAGGTACACACTTGTAGCATAAATTTTTTATTCATGTGGCATTTTAGAAAAATATTTTCTTTGCTTTTTAAAATTCATTACTTTTTTCGATTTTTGGGGGGATCAACTTTATAACAAACTATGCTAAAGATTCACCTTTTATGCAAAAAAAATAAAAAATCATTTGGCTAAAAATAATGAGATGTTGGCCAATTTTGCCTTATAGATTTTTCCAAAATAAGAAATACATTGTTGAAATAGATAGTCATTACGGATAAACAAGATGTAACAAAAATTATCCAGTTGGAACTTTATTATTTTGCAAAACCTTTTTATTTCACTAAAAATAAGTGAGCTCTAACCAAGTATTTTAAATAGATTGACCCGAAAAGTAAAAAGATAATTGAAACAAATAGTAATTACATAAAAGAACAAGCCCGGTGCACTAAAGCTCTCGCTATGCGCAGGGTCCGGGGAAGCGTCTAACCACAAGGATCTATTGTACGCAACCGTACCTTGCATTTCTGTCAGAGGCTATTTCCAAGGTTGAGCCCGTGACCTCCTGGTCACATGGAGACAACTTTACCAGTTACTCCAAGGTTCCCCTTCTAAATAGTAAAGTAATTACATCTAAACAAGAAACAAAAAAGTACACATTACCGATATTTAAAAACTAGTAGTATAAGGCAACTAGGACTCTAATTATTTTCTACCAAAAATAAGGAAGATGCAATGCTCGTCCTCATGGCGATTTGTTTTACGGTTTTATTGTTTATTCAACTCAACAGAAACAAACTACCGGCTCACACACAGAAAGTGAGACAATTATCAATGTAATTGTTTGTTTCAGATTTTAAAGATGTGTAGAATAATTTGATTTACAAAAATATATGATATACTAGCCAATGAAATTTGACAAAACAAAGTACTCTTCGGATTTAAACAACAATGACTGTTGTCCAGAAGGGCTCAAAGCTTGTGAAGGTGTAATTGAACAGTTCCATTATTGGTTAATAAAAAAGATATAACCAATAATGGAGTTGTAATTGTGTGCTTCTTTTTATTTTCTTGTTTAGATGCAATAACTATTTATTTCAACAGTTGTTTTTTACTTTTTCGAGTCAAACCTATTTAAAAAATACTTGGTTAGAACTCGTTTATTTTTAGGAATAAAAAGATTTTGTAGAATAATGAAATTCCAACTTGTGTAATTTATTTTTGTTATAAGCTATTTGTTTCAACAATGTATTTCTTATTGTGAAAAAATGCAAAATTGGCTAAAATCTCATTAATTTTAGCTAGATGATTTTTTACCTAAAAAGTGAATCTCTAACAAGATTGTTATAAATTTGACCCAAAAAATATGAATTTTAAAATGCAAAAGAAAAAAACTTTATTTAAAATGCCACATGAATAAAATTTACGCGACAAGCATGTGTATCTCACTCTCTAAGGTTGAGATTATGTGAAAGTAAAGATTATCAAATACCAAATTCAAAATGAGTAATTAAGACTATTGATAATTTAAAGAGGCCTAAATAAAATTTGCTAAATTTTGAGGGTCTTTAGGTGTTTTGCCAAACCAAAAAAAAATCATGATAAGAACTAAAATTTACTCAGTTTCAAATTGTGATTTTATCAACCTGAATAATTCATATCCAGATAATAAATAAATGCATAGTGACAAAGAAAGAAATAATATAACACAGTCAATATATTTTTCTAATACATCCAAACATCTGAATAAAAGTTGAGTTGTCTCAAAACCTAACTCCCCCTGCTTCATCTAATTTTTCCCATATATATACTCCTCCTTTCCCTAGAATGAAAACATGAAAATAACAAAAATGCAAGGACAACAAAATTTCATTGATGACTTATCAGTTGCCCAATTGGTTTCTTCTACAGCCAGGATTCAAGCCTCCGCATCTAATCCTCGGTTGGGCATAAATAACCTTCTTCTTCGTTGCCCTTTTAATCTCTAAATCCATCAATAAAAGTCTTGTTGAGTGGAAATATTTTCACTCGGTATAACCTTGCAATTAATTCCTACACAGGCTTCTATCGCCCTTTTGAAGGAGTAAGTAATCAATCTGAGTCTTAGTTATCGTACTATGAAAGGTAATAAAGTGATTTTCCCTTTTGGGGAAACACAATTAGCAATAATCAACTCAAAAACTTTGGCAAAATCCAAGAGAGACGTTCCACCTCCATTCCTCTCCCTAAAACCAAAGCCTCCATGAACATCGTCAAACCCGCTAGAAGTTGCACCAATATGCTCATTAAAATTTCTCCTAATAAAGATTTTTTCTGTATTTGGAATACCTCTCACAACCTCATCCAAATCTTTCCAAAAGAGCTTTTTGACTTTCTCATCCAGGTCCACTTGAGGCGCATAGACATCATCCGATCATTAATTCTTCCGACCTCAATCACATACTCCTAAGGTCATCATCTAGTAGGATACCTACTCCATTTCTATCCCTAGAACCACCCGAGTACCATAATTTAAACCCGTCTACGTCGAGAGCTTTGATCCCTACCCATCTGGTCTCCTGGACACACACTCTATTAATTTGTCTCTTCTTAAGGCTCTTTACTTAGCTCTATGGACTTCCCTGTAAATGTTCCTATGTTCCACGTCCCTACTCTCAACTTAAGTAAGTCCTTGCCCCTCTTACCACTACTACCCTTTGCCTCTGACCCCAACCAATGACATAACCCTAATCCACCATGAGATCCCAACGCCACTAAACTAAGAACTACTCAAAAACTCAATAAACTATAAGATACAATCACTCGAAATCAACAACACAACAAAAAAATAGTAAAAATATAAAGTATAATTTACAATAATCAACTAATCAAATACCAAAAAATCAAGACGAAGAACAATAATCCTATAGAAAATAGGTGAAACAAACAACACTGAGATTCAAAGAGTAAACGGGATAGTAAACTATAGAAATATAAGGTAAATAATAGGACACAACACAATAAGCAAGGAGCAAAAATTTGTCAAGAAAAGGATACAATTGATTAAAATCATAGTAAATTATAGAAATATATGGTAAATAATAGGATACAACGTAATAAGCAAGGGGCACAATTTATCAAGAATAATATATAATTGATTAAAAAATAGTAAATAGAGAGAAACTTGGAAGATACCACCTGGATGGATAACTTGGACAATTCTGACTGAAAGTTACTGCACGTCGCTGGAAAGCTGTTGGACTCGTCGAAAATCAGAGGATGTTGTCGAAAAGATGTGAAAACCCAACATTCTGATGGCCTTTTTGCCGAAAAGATGTGAAATAAACTTCGTAACCTAATTAAGAATTATCTTGTTACGACTAACATTACTAATTTTATTCCTATTGAACTACTTAATGTAACACCTATCATTATTAATGTTACTAATCTTATCTCCTATTAAACGTCTATACTACTAACAAATGAAAGATGATAAAGAATATTCTTTTTCATTTTAATGAAATACCATTTAATTTAGAATTAATTAACGTGCAATAATTTCAATTGAATGTTATTTACGTGCAAAACAACATAGAAACTACTATTACTACTACTAATAATAGAATGAATATATTTTTTTTTTAAAAAGAAGAAATAAATAACGTCTACGAAAATAGTTCGATGAAACATTTCTTTTTGAAAAAAAAAATCTTCAACAAAGGGAATGTGAGTAGGGTTCCACATTGCAGACGGCGGATTAAGCGGAGAAAAATGTGGAAAGGGATAGGGATTAGGAAACCTAGGGTTGCCATTTGTGTAAGTCGAATAACCAATCTTTTAATTACTCGGACTGGACTAAGTATATTGGGCCGTCTTGGGCCATCAATTTTAACATGAAATAAAATGGGTCATGACCCAAAATTAATTTAAAAAAAGGGGCAAATTACAGAAATACACAACATTTGAAAACTTAATTACAATTATTCCCTATCATTTAAAAAAATTACTAAATTCCCTTTTTTCACTATTTCGCTGATACATAACACACATTTATAAACTATCAGT
>JBCEWC010012166.1:0-16069 GCA_038996855.1 Solanum aculeatissimum
TAGCGTTTTATTAGTGATGAATTTATTAAGATCACAATTATTTATTCTCAAATAATTCAAGCGAGAAAATAGCAAATGTGATGATAAAATTACTATTCTCCTAACTAGTTAAAAGCTACGAAAAAGTCTTATTTTGATCTAATTACATGAAATATATAGAAAATTTTATAATAATTCAAGGGTATAATTGAAAAGAAGTTTCTTGTAAAGTTTTAAACCAATAACAAGATTAGATAGGAAGCAATGTACCAAACACTTGATAAAAAATAATTCCTGTATTATTAATCCCTGCATTACTAATTCTTGTATTATTAATCCTTACATTACTAACCCCTGCATTATTCATTTTTGTACCAAACGACCCCTTAGTTTGTTCTGTTAAAAACTTCACGATGGTTAATTGTTTGAGACTTCAAGTGGACTATCTTTTTAAAAATAAGGACTATATATATTCCACTTAAAAGAAATAGGGCTATTTTGAACTTAAGTCCAAAGATAGTGGACTATTTTAGTCTGTTTCTTTTTCTAAAAATACCCTTACCCGTGGATCCTCCACTTTCCAAAAGCTTCATCCATCTCTCACATGGCTCATTTCTGCTCTCAGGTTCTATCCACTTCCTTCTTCGCTCCCAAACCTCTGGTAAAATCTCATTCCTTCTCTTGCTAGCCTGCTGTTGTAAGAAAAAAAGAAAAGCTACATTCGATCCTCATACGAGTTTCAATTATTAGATTCCAGTGCTGTTGAGTCCCGGCGTAGTTTGCAGCAAAACCTCTCGTCAATATAGTTTTTTGCACATCAAGGCGATGAAAGATGATAAGGTTTCCACGTCTACGCCGAGCGATGAGTCCAAAGTTAGAGTTCCGCATGTTCTGACGGTTGCCGGATCCGATTCCGGCGCCGGCGCCGGAATTCAAGCGGATATCAAGGCTTGTGCTGCTCGGGAAGTGTATTGCTCCACTGTGATTACTGCTGTTACTGCTCAAAACACCGTAGGGGTTCAGGTACTAATACTCTCCATGAAGTTACAGTCTGTTACTAATATTTTGCTGTTGCGTTCGCCTTTTGTGAATTTTGTTGTGGTTTATTCTAGGGTGTGAACATTGTGCCAGAGGATTTTGTGGCAGAGCAGTTGAGGTCGGTCCTTTCCGATATGCCTCCCAATGTTGTAAGGATATCATGTTAATGTCTTGATGTTCACATCCATTTGATAATTTTATTTTTGGTAAGGTATACATTGATTCGAGCAATTGAAGAGTATAAAAGTCCTGGTCATTGATTAGATTAGCAATAGTTCTAGCCACACAGGAGTCAAGTTATGATGCTGCACAAACTGGAATATGAGTATATTCTATTTGAACTATTCATATATTGCTAATTTGATATTCTAAGTTAAATTTTTTCCAGCGCAGGTTCCCTGGTGCTTACTTTCATAATAGGATTAGTTTTGAGAGTGAACTCTTATAATTTGATTTTGTGTATCTTTCCTTGTTCTCTGTGAAAATTGAATTAATCAGTTTTTCTCCAGTTGCATAAAATCACTTCAAATAATCTAAAGACACATCCAAGACCAATGTTGCTTGCCACTAGCCCACGTCATTATTACAGGAAACAACATATTATGAAACTCATAACTGCCTAACAATAACTGGTATAGATAAATTTAGGAAGAAATGCTGGATGCTGAAAGTAACGTAGATAGAACACCCCTTATAAAGGAAATCATTGTCTAATTTACTGTCCAGGACAATTTTCTTCAGTATGGATGATGGTTAAATATCACTCTGATATCTTTTTCCAGTTCCATATTCTTGGAAATCCAAATGTCACTATACATATGAAATTAATATAAAGGATTAATTGGCTATTTGGTTCCTGGATACTCGGGAGGGCGGTGTGTGTGTGTGTGTCCCATTTTGGTTAGCTTTGGGGTCACTGGGATCTAATCGAGTGATCTTGGAGGGGATTGTGATCCTCTTTCATTGGATAAATTTATACCATGTGAGAGGTGGGATAAAATGGTTATATTAACAACATTAACCCATCTCTATACCTGACTCAAAATGTTTTATTCAAGTCTGCTCGATTGTATACGTTGCACAACTGAATATACAACTTAACCCAGTATTCAAGCTATACATGGAAAAGTTCTACCAACATTTTTAGTACTATGCAATCTGCAATTTGCATTAATGTCTCAGTAGTCTTTGTTTTGTACAGTATTAAGATTGTCTTAGGTGAAAACAGGCATGCTTCCGTCAACTGGCATAGTGAAAACCATCTGTCAAAGTCTGAAAGAATTCCCCGTACAAGGTACACAATATTTCTGTTTTGTTTTTGAAATTTCGATGACATTAACTATTCATCTATCAAATGCTTGAAGACAGCCTTGGTGGTTGACCCTGTTATGGTATCTACGAGTGGACACACGTTAGCTGGTCCCTCTATCTTGGATAGCTTTAGGTATGTAACCTGAGAGTGATAGTCTCTTTCCATGTCCTCTGTGTAATCTCAAATGTCGATTTATTGACTACACTTTTTTATTGCTGCTGCCATATTCATGAAATATACAAGCACCAAACTTCCTATATGGACATGCTATTTATGGTAAATTGTTGCATGCTTGGATCAAGCATGACCATCATTATGACTTTAACTTCCACTGTTTTTTGTGATAAATCTTGGAGCTATATAAATGAAACTTCATTGATATATATAGTGATGAGACTTTCACATTTATATGCTGTCATGTTGTGTAAAATCTTCTACATTTATTCTTTATGTTTCTAACTCCTTGGATAATCATGTTTAATCATAGCCTGCCATTTTCTGATAACAGGGAGGAGCTTCTTCCGATGGCTGATATAGTGACTCCAAATTTGAAAGAGGCTTCTGCTTTACTAGGCGGTGTACCATTGGAAACAATTGCTGATATGCATGCTGCTGCAAAAGCAATACATGACATTGGTCCAAGGTTAATTTTTGAGATTTTTCTTTCAAATAGTCAAATTAATACCTTGACCTTGTACAACTTCCAAAGTTCATTTGATAGCCAAAAACATTATCGAGCATAGCTGTCGCTTACAAGAGAGAACTAAATACCTTTTAAATCATTCAAACCATCATTTGCTGTACAATGTAGCACGACGCCTTATGCATTTCCTCTACACAAATCCAACAAGTGTGTCATGCTCAACCCTGTTTTATTGGTGATATTTCATGTAGAGGTGTGATATACATGAATTCTACAGTTGGTTTCCACAGAACAGAGCTTAGTACTTAATTGCATATGGTGCTTAGCACCCACACTTGCAGTTGGTCTTCATGTTGTGCTATTAACTACAATGGCCAGGGTTCGACAACTTTGCACGCTTCATCTGTGGTTGCCGGAAATATGAGGTCGAAGTTGTTGATGAGTCAACCAAAAGCATTATGAATCATTAAAACTATCATCGACTCAGTCATGTAGCAGGGAGTTTTATGCATCTCATATCTGACAGCAACATGTCATGAAAATGAAAAACAAGATTTTCACTTTCTCCAACAAGAGAAGACTTCGAGGAGATCTGGTGTGAATGGATCTATGCCTACTTCATCTTGCTTGGAGGGAAAATTAACTTGAGAGTGAACTGCAACTGAATAAAATAAAACTTGTAGATGGGCTGATTATTTGATAGTCTCTATAAATTCTGTTTTGCACATAGGGTTTTTAGCTTATTTGTAATTATGGTGATGCACTAGCTTTGTGGTGATTATATATATAAATATATATGTACTAGCTTTAAAAAAAAAGAAGAAACTTGTAGTTGCTTGAAAAAGGAGTGTAGAGGCTCATTTCTGGGCACTCTAAACAGAGTAACTTCAATCCTTCTCCAGTTTCTTCTTGACTTGGGGCTATGAGAGTGGGAGAAGAATGATCAGCATTTAAAACAGAAAGATAATGCTGTTTACATATTTGAAGGTTTAAAATTAAAATTGTTCAGTACTTCGGGAATAAAAAAATAGAGTAAAGTCCTGCAACGCTTATGCTGGATTAGTTCATGTTTTTCATACAAGTTCAGAGTGTAGTGCAATTAGGGAAGATCTACAAAAAGTAAAAATAAAAACTTATGCAATTAGGGAAGATGTGTATTGTGGATTCTCTTCGTTTTATTTTATGTCACAGTTGAGTTTCCACGGAGCATTTTGTCTTCCGACATGTTAAAATCCTTTAATTTCTTTGACAGAAATGTACTTGTGAAAGGAGGCGACCTCCCTGCTTCCCTTGATGCTGTGGATGTGTTTTATGATGGTATGTCTAGTAATTTCTTGAGATCTTTGGCAGTTAACTGTATGCTTATTTTCGTTTGTACGTGAAAGTTTGCATGGTTTTTGAATGCGTACATGGGCTCATACATGTTATGGTTTTTTCAATTGATTCTATAGGGAATGATTTTTATGAGTTTCGGTCCTCCCGCATAATGACGACAAATACTCATGGAACTGGCTGCACTTTGGCTTCTGCTGTTGCAGCTGAACTAGCAAAGGGTTCTCAAATGCTTTCTGCTGTTAAGGTAATTGACTTAGTATGCCAGCTGGATATATGGGTATCTGTACAATGTTGCAAAACAGATTGTACATTGGCACAAGGTCAGGATTTTATGGTGTAAAGGAACTTGAAAGCTTTGGGATTTATCAGGTCTGTCATGAGGTGTCCATAGACTAGACACTTAAGGGTTGTGTGGTTGACCGCATAAGGAAAAAAAACCCAAGCATAAAATTCTGATTAACTAATACAAGATTTATTTTGCAACATAAAACTCTGCATCAATAGTAAAAATTCTGCATAACTAGTACTACAATTTTAACCTCTGGTACAAAGCCCTGCATAATAGATGCAGCTTTTGGTTTGTGATATTAAGCTTCGCTCTGTAGTTAATGCCTGCATAACTTGTGTGGGATTCTTTGTATTTTTTTATGGAGAATAAAAGGTGAAATAAGAATGTGTATCTGAACACTAAAATTCTCAGTGTAGACTACATAACAATATAGAAATCTCCATTATTATTCGCCTTTTAGAAACCTTGCATAATTCATAAAAATCCTTGCATTGTAATTCCTACAAACTAGTCCACGATCTGAACAATTGCTTCAGGTGTAAGTACAAACACCTCACAAACAACATTATGTTGTTCTTTGTTTGCCCTCTCCTGTTTGTACCTCTAATGAGACAGTGCTAGGAGGGGCCAAAGTACATCAAATAACTCTGACATCAGGTAGTCAATTCACCCACCAACTATCTTCCTCCATTTTAAATAAATGTGGGTCCGTGACAGTCAAAAAGATTATTGTTGGATTCTCTGTTGATTATGGAATTTGCTCATTGCTTCATTTGATTCAAACTTATTTCCCAAATGATGCATCTTTCCTTTTATATTTTTTCGGCATTTACCAGGCAGCTAAACGCTATGTTGAAGCGGCCCTGTCTTATAGTAAGAACATTGCCATTGGAGGTGGGCGTCAAGGTCCTATGGATCATCTTTTGAAGCTTAAGAGTAATGTTCAGCGACGACCTTTTGATCCTTGTGATCTCTTTCTCTATGCTGTTACTGACTCCAGGATGAACAAAAAGTGGGGTCGTTCAATAGTTGATGCTGTAAAGGCTGCCATTGAAGGAGGTGCCTCCATTATTCAGCTGAGGTTTGTGGCTTCTTTGAAATTGGTTCACTTTCTTTCCCTCTCTCGTTCCTCCTTTTGATTCCTCCAAGTAAACCCGAGGACTGTATTTTACTAAACCTAGAGTGGAGAGATCTATAAATATTAGGACTATCACAAGTTCTACATATCAATATTCTAATACAGTAGGATTTCATGCTCAACTAATTTGGACGGCCCCCATCGCACATGCATGGCTGGATAACTGGAGCGTGAATAACATAATATGGTAGGTCCCAACATTGAAAAACACAACCACAGGGATTGATGTTTCTTAACTGTTATACCATGTGAAGAAATTGACCTTTGGCCTAACTCAACTTTAAAAGCTAGATCATTAGGGGAAATAGCCCAAGAGCATATGAGGAGACTAAGACCCGTTCTTTCAGTCGATGCAGGACTGAACACAGTTAATAGCAAATAATGTCTTCAAACAGAATTGACAATAAACAACTAAATTGGCTGAATGATTTTAAATTGCATATGTGGCGTCTTTTGCAGTAGAATCATTAACCTATTGACATTATCTCCTCAAACTTGAGAAGCATTTAAGTAATGCCCAAAGGACTCTAGATCAAATGGCTCCTCTCCTTATTTTTTTTTAAAAAAAGGGGAACTCTGCAAGTTCCCTCCCCCCCCCCCCCCCCCCAAAAAAAAAGTGAACTCTGTCATATTTTTCAGCTGTCAGACTTGTGGATGTTTATAAGCTACTCCCTCCATTTCAATTTATATGGCCTAGTTTAACTTAACATAGAATTTATAGAAAAAAGATACTTTTAATAAGAATTACACCCTTCTCTACATATTTGTCACAACTCACACCTGGAGCATTTTATTGTTGGATATCTTACCACCATTTGTAGAATCATTGGATTATATTTTGATGTGGACTTTCTTGATTACAACTGCAGGGAAAAGGAGGTTGAAACTGGTGATTTTCTAGAAGCAGCAAAATCTTGCTTAAAAATATGCCGAGTTCATGGTGTTCCTCTGCTGATTAATGACAGGATTGACGTAGCTCTTGCTAGTGATGCTGATGGTGTTCATATTGGGCAGTCTGACATGCCTGCTCATGTTGCACGGGCTCTTCTTGGACCGGACAAAATCATTGGTGTATCATGCAAAACACCGGAGCAAGCTCAGCAAGCATGGATAGATGGGGCTGATTACATTGGCTCTGGTGGTGTATATCCAACCAATACCAAAGAGAACAACAAGACGATTGGTTTGGATGGCCTAAAGACTGTTTGTCTATCATCGAAATTACCAGTTGTAGCCATTGGCGGCATAGGGATCTCTAATGCACAGGCTGTAATGGGACTAGGGGTCCCAAACCTTAAAGGCGTTGCTGTTGTATCTGCTCTGTTTGATAGGGAATGTGTTTTGACCGAGACCAGAAAGTTACTTGAGTTGCTCAAGGAGTCAACCAGAATAGCAAAATGAAGAAATGCTGGAGATCACCACAGGCAAAGCAAGCCTTATTTTTGTTACCAAAATATTTCTCAATCAAATTTTTTAAAGTAAACTTTGTGTCTGGAGAAGTAAATGCAGGCGCCGGAATTTTGATATCCTTACGTTGATGATGTCCTAAAGAGGTTTATGATGTTTCATTCACCTTCTACATTATGAAGTTGAAACTAGTGCAATTTCTTGAACTTTACTGTATATGTTTTCATTATTAAGGTTGATGTTTTACTTTGGCTTTCAAGTTATTTTTGAAGTCATATGCCTCTCAGAATTTCTGATCTTTGTTAAATCTGCCTTGCCATTTCTGACAAATTTTTACGTTGGTATTAGAGGGTCTCTTGTTAGTTCAGCTCTTCAATTGACATCTGGGAGATATGTATCTATGTACAATAAGTGCGAGATATAGCTCGTGTGTAGTTTTGGTGAATCGAACAAATCATGGAATATTAGAATGAAAATAAGCTCAAATGTTATGGAATATATGTAGAAGAAATATGTAATATTGTGTTTGTTCATTTACTACTTACTAGTTATTACTTAATATACCATGTGCTTTAATAGTTGAACATTGTATACTCTTTTCATTTCGATTTGTTTGATTTGTTTTTTTTAGTTCGTTTATGCAAGAATGACTCTTTTCCTTTTTAGCAACTCTTTGCTTTCAACTTTCTATATTACATGTTTAAGACTAAAAAAAATAAAATACATTTCTATATGTTTGATATATTTTAAATTTAAGATCATAATATTTAATTTTAAAAAAAAATATTTTGAACTTTATGTTAAATCAATATTGGCAGGTAAGATGACAGGGGTGACTCAATAGTGTTAGAAAAAAAGCAAGCGTCTTAGGCCCCCAAATTTTAGGGTCTCAATTTTTATTTTAGTAATAATAGGTTATAGTTTTTTTTAGAAAAATACCAAGTACTATTAACAATAAAGATTATTTACTTCATATAAAAAAAAAGAATTATTAGAATAAGTTTGGTACACGTGGAGTATGATTATATGATCAATTCAAAAGAATTATCGAATGAAATCAATTATAATTATTTTTAAATAATTCTGCATTTCAAAGAGATAGAAGAATAAAATTCGTATGAAAATATATTAATTTATTTTTTTAAATTTAAGGTCTCCATTCGATTTTCACCTTAGGCCACTAATGTGTTTGAGCCGCCCCCGCAAGATGAAGGATTGTACTTGGGGTAAACTCCCTCCCCCACTCCACCCAACCCCTCACCATGTACAAAGAACTTTCAACTTGCACATGAAAAAGATAAATACATTTTATCTAAAATGACAGTTTTATGCGTTTGAGCTAAACTTTTTATCATATCTCGTGAACTATTTGCTTATTACGTACAGCACATCACATGAAAGTTACTCTAATTCCTTTGTTTGGGTAGACAATGTCATAGGGATTAAAAAGTTTTACTGACATTTTCATGCTTCAATCTCAGTCACGTACCAAACAATTTGAGACATCATCCATTTTAAGTTGATTTTTCATAAAGAGAAAACAACCTTTCTCGTTGCTTGCACTGTGGAAAAAGAAGAAAAGATTCTACGCTGTCATAATTGCACTTGTTTCCATTAATTGATTCAGATCCAAGTTGCAATCATACAAAAGATTGAAGAATAAATAGCAAAAACAGTATGACAAGTTTTAACACCTTTTCCCACTCTCTACTTTCAATGGAATCTTTGAATAGTAATAGCAAGAAAGCACCTATTATACTCCACTCTTTCAATCTGTTTGTCCTATTTCCTATTTTTCATATACATATTTAAAATTATAAGGTTAAAAGACAATTTAGAACACTCGACATATATTTAATTTAAAATCAGAAAATTATAAGAAAGAGTATAAATATAGAACGTTGAAAAGAACAGATGTGACTGCTCATGAGCTGGAATCTCATATTTCTCTACCTTACTTTCACTCTCAACGTTTCTAACCTTTTTTTCGTAACAAAAGAACGGCCTGCTTTATTCTAGTTTACAAGTCATATTTTGGATTATTATATCAAATATGAACCATGCTTAATTAAAATTTAAAACCATTTACTCAACATACTGTATCCCCGCAAAATAAGGTTTGGATTGGATAAATTGTACACATACCATATCTCCACTTCGGAGGTAGAGGGGTGAGTTTCAGATAGACCTGTGGCTAAAAACAAAAATAATATATAAAATAAAGTAAAGAAAAAATACAAGAAAGAACAGATAATAGTAGAAAATCTTTTTTTTTTTAAATGGGGGTAGGGGATTACAAATTTATAATGTGAGAAATTGAACGCTCACCAGTTCAGGTAGTCAACTAACTGAGCTACTAGGATTCTCCAATAATAGCAGAAAATCAATCTAAAATTAAGAAAATTCCTAGCATTTTTTTGGGACCAAGTTTCTCTGGCTAATTTGGTAATGACAGAGAAAGCAACTTTTGATTTATGGTTAAGAGGTTGTCTAGTGTAAATAAATCTCGACTCTTAAATAGGTCTACCTATGTACTAGACCTACCGGATGAAACTGATTGGATCAACAGTGATAGATTCAGAATTTTAACTCAGGAGGTTCGAAATATAAAAGTATAAATGTATGAATAAATCAATAAATTTTTCAAAGGAAATAGTAATACATAGTCTAATATTATTTTGTTACTTTAAAAAAAATTAAGTGAAATATTGGATTGGGTTCCCTAAAACTGAAATTTAAATGAAAAAGAATAATTAAAAGAAGCTAAAAAATAATATTTTAAGTGAGATTTGAACTCCGAGCACGAAAGCTCATTTAAAAGGAAATCTATCACTAATTCACTATAATGAACTTCGCTTATTGTTCAGGGGTTCAAGTTTAATATATATACGAAAATATAGAAAATTTACCTTATATATAGTGTAATTTTTTGTCCCCCTCCCTAGGTCCACCCTTGATTGGATGGGAGCCTCCTTCCAAGTTATTTATATTTTGTATGCGAATTAATAGCATAATATATAATACTCTTACATATTACACCTGCAAGCTGTACGTTAACACTGACAAGTTCAAACAGCAACAGTGTGAACAAAACCCATAATAAAAGGCAAATAAGACTGCAAGACCATCACAACCACTGTATCCAGGATGCATACAACAAAACTTACCAAAGTCTCCTCCTAATTGTAACTCTAGACTCATTTGAGGTTCAACTTCAGTACAACAATGCTTTTTGTCTTATGGAAATATAACTCACAAACTTCCTTGCCTCAAAACTCAAATTTACAGACTTCTTTTAAGTTCCACACAACAGAAAAAAGAAAGTCATTACACGACCTGGAAATGCCACACTTAAAAGCTCTCGTTTTCTACAAGCAAAAAAGGATAAATAGGCCTAGGTGAAACAACTTTTACACAACCAGAAAATGCCAGAGACATAAATAGGCCTATTTGTGTGTCCACAATTCTCTGCGAGCAAGGAAGATAATTAACGCTTAGGTGAGACGAACTTCCCCTAAGCTTTGATGTGCTTGCTTCACTTGTTTGTCATATTCGTCTTCTTCGTCGTCGTCTTCCTCCTCCTCCACTTCTTCTTCCGCATCTCCTTCCTTCTCCTCTTCTTCTTCTTCACCTCCCCAGCCAAAACCAGAGACTGAACGGGACACTGGAGGAGGGGTCTTTGCCTCGTCCACAATTTTCATGATCTCCTCCACACTCTGAAGTGAAAATGTCGGGTTTTCTTTTCTATAATAAGCTGCCTGTGCTGCTTCTGTCAATTCCCTAGGCAAATTCTTCAAAAACCATGGGTGCGACTTGATCTCTTTGATTGTGATTCTCTGCAAAAACAAACCTGTTATTTAGACCACAATTTCCTCCTCGTACTTAAAATCTGTTATAACTTTCTCATGGCCACACTCTATTAGAAGATACTGTCATCATTTCAGGGAAAACCGACTGATTAAGAGCAAGGCCTGTACAAAAGATGGACGGACTAAACAATGCTGCTTAATTAATAGCACAAGCAATTGTTGTACTCTTCGACATTAACTCAATTTTAGTTAGGATTAAACAAAGAACCATGGAATAAGATTATCTAGTTCCATTCATCCAAATGAGTACATGTTCACTACTCACTTCCAGAGTGGAGGTGCTGGGACCAAGGATGAAGCTTCAATCAAGCAATAAACAGTGTTGGAAGGTTGACATAATTTTCCATCATATCAAAGTTCAAAGTTTTGGTTCCAGATAAGGGCGATCTAGGATATATATCGTAACATTGATGACCTAACTGGAGGATAATCTATCAAATGTATGTGGCTGAAGTAAGATGAAAATGACAGCAAAACGCCAAATGCATAGACCCAATCCCGTGACAGTAATGTAATCTCTCTATCAGATTGTTAGCCCATTAAAACTTCCAGCAAATTTCCACTAGAATACACCCAGTAAAGATAGAAGAGAGCAATCAGAGCATACCCTTGCTGGATTGGCAACAAATATGCGAGAGAGAAGGTGCCTACAATCTTGCGATATGTGAACATAGTCAGGAATCTTGTACTGAACCGCCATTATTCGCTGGAAAGAGAAACATCAAAGCCATATTAAAAAAAGTAAGCATCCCATGCAGTAATATACGAAGACTTGAAAATACTCACTTGAATAGTTTTCCTAAAGTTCTTTGGGTCCTCCTGGTCTTCAAAAGGGTATGCCCCAACCAGCATCACGTAAAGTGTCACCCCGCATGACCAAACATCAGCCAGCTAAAATAATCACAAACAAACATTCAGGGCCTATGAATAAAATCAGTTTAAAAAAAACTCTACCTTTAGGAGATAGGGGGAAGGGTGTAGGCAAAAAGATGCAACTTACACAATGATGTAAGCATAACCAGTAAATTCAACAAGTCATAGAGTGACCAGTTATAGCGGTTTCTTAACAAGTATAGGGTGAGAAGCTGTAGTTGCTTCTTAACAAGTCATATAGAGGTACTGGTTTCTTAACAACTGATAAGAGGATGGTTATATATGCCATAAAATAAATGAGACATATGGTAAGCAAATTCAGCTCCATAATTAATCTACCTTGCCATCATATTCCCTTCTGGAGAGAACCTCTGGAGCAATATAAGCTGGAGTACCAACAGTTGATTTTGGCCTTGAATGCAACAGGGATGACTGCAATTGCAGAAGAAAACTATGAGCATCTTAGCAATCGTTATGGGAATAATATGTCTATCTCTACAATTCAGAAGAGCACATCAACCTTTGAGTATCCAAAATCACATATCTTCAAGCGTGGAGCCGCACTTCCATCAAGAAGGGTATTCTCGAGCTTCAGATCTCTATGGCATATTTGCTGCAGGGGCAGTGGAAATTTGAAGAGACTGAGCTCCCTTAAATTAAAAAAATGGCATTTTATACGTTCACAATTAATGAATAATTTTCTGTAGTTTCTTGTAAGTTGCTCACCATGTTGTGACAATAGTGGACTCCTGAAATAAGCTGCTGGAAAAAGTATCTAGCCTGAAATGATAGCAGCAAAAACCAAATGTGTGGCCTTTTAAAATTACAGATTTCTAAAAAAGTGTCTCCATCACAATTTCTTATCTCCATCATAATCTATTATATACTGGTAGCCTATGCAAGACTGATTGTTGACACCAGTTAGAAATTTTAACTATACCTCATCTTCACTGAACCTTCCAGCATTGCAAATGCGCTCAAACAGTTCTCCTCCAGCTGCATATTCCATAACAATGGCAAGATGAGTGGGAGTCAATACCACCTGCATCCCACAAACAAATGAACAACACTTAGACCATTTATTCCTTAACTTTTCTTTACATTTTCAAAAAGCAAACAACATAAAATCAATAGGACATATCAAAATAGTAAATGATATGAACACACTTGCCTCCTTGAAGCGAATTATGTTTGGATGTCGAAGTGATTTATGATTAATGATCTCCCTTGCTACATTCTCATCAATCTACAACAAAAGTGGCATCTCAAATCTATGGAAGCTTATATGAAAATGAGAGTAGGGGCCTGGTTGATTAAGAATGTGTAACTGATAATTAGGGGAAAAAACACAACAACAATAACGAAACAATGAGCATTAGACATTTAAAACAATTGGAAGATATTAGATTGATGATGAAAGGAGGTAATTATGCAAACCTTGTGTCCTCTCTCGATGTATTTCATTGCCACAAGCTCTTTGGTCTCCTTGTGCCTCATGAGCCTTGCAACACCAAAATTCCCAGACCCTATATCCTTCACAAGTTCGTATTTCTCCATCTTCTTATATCCTTAATAAACTTCACTATTTATAAGAAAAGAGCAAAAAAAAAAAAATTCCTTAATTCAAAACCACAAAATCCACCAAACTTGAGCTTCAAACTTTCTTATCCAATTCCCCTTTCAAACACCAATCAAACCCAAATTCTGCTGCAAGATGCTAAATTGGGAACGTGACGGTTTTCAATTTAACAAAACAAAGGATCAATCTATAAAGCAATAACAAAATACCCAGATAATCCCAAAATCCAAATTCCAAAAAACCAACCTGAATTCAACACCTTTAAGCTGAATTACAACGTGATATGACCCAAGATCAACATATATGCACCAAATCAGGAAAAGGGTGTTTGAGAATCTGTGAATTTGAGAAGAACTAGGGTTTCTTGAGACACAAAGATTGGGAAATTGTGGACCTTTGAAGATGGGAAAAACAAAATTGAGATGGGTCTATGGTGGAAAAAGAGGAGAGAAAAATAAAACCAAAGATTGATTAGCAGAGATTTGAAGCTAAAGCAAGGAATCCACTAGTGTGTGTATGTGTGTGTGCATGAGACAGAGAGAGAGATTCTAGGAGTAACAGGGACACAAGTGTGAAATGGTGAAGAGAGAAAGTAAAAAGGGGAATGAAGAATATTTTTTTATTTAATGAAGTCTTATTTCCATTGTGAAAGTATCTCTTCCCTATTTATAGTAGTAAGAACATTATTTTACTTTTTATTTCCTTAATTAATTCATTGATTTGGTATTTACTCCGTCCCCTATATTTATTTTTTTTAAATCAGTTTAAAAAAAAAAAAATATATATATATATATATATATAATAATAATAATTTATCTTTAACATACTCATTTTACTATAAGCTCTAGATTTTTTAATTTCCATTATAGCCAAACACAAGGAAAAAAATATTTTTTTTATAAAAAAAGATCATCTATAAGCATTTCTTTAGTTACGTCTTATATATAAGCATTTACACAAATAGAAAAATTGCATGCAAATTTACAGTGATGAATATATTAAAAAATAATTTATAATTATATAAATATTTAAAATTGGTAAATTTTAATTTTCTTTTGTTGACTTAATTGATACATGAAGTAGCAATATTAATTTATTTATTATATTTTTTTTCTTTAAAAATGTGGCAAATTTTTACGTGGTAAAGGTTAGGACTAGTCGGTGGATTCGGGTCAAAATCAGTGAAGCGGTGGCACTGGCACCAGTCTGAATCACAGTCCAATTGTCCGGCCCAATCCAGTCCTTCTATCTCATTGTACGGTTAGGATTAAAGTTTCCACCGACTAGAGCTATATTTTGGGATCGTTTGATAGAATATATAACAATAATGCTAAATAGAGTGAATTGATATAGTACATATATTAGTTATGCTTATATTAATTATGTATAAATAATTTTTATGCATTATTTGGTTTGATGCACTATAATGCATTGCATAAAAAAATTATTTATAAAGATATCCTCCACAATTATGATGAAAAAATATAAGAAAAAATTGAGTCTGTAATCGTGCTAATACATGTATTCAAACTATTGTATTATTAGTGCCTAAAAATTCATGGTATTAATAATACACACCTTAATATACAATTGAGTGTATAACTAATGCAGTTATACATAGCATGAAAAAAGTGTATAAAATAAGGTACTACTAATACTACAAATTAATACACGTCTTATATATTTACTAATGCACTCTACCAAACAACCCCTTTAGTTTGTTAAATGAATAATAAGAAGGTTTTATTTTTTCTATTTTGTGGTTGATACCAATTAACCTTTAAGAAATTGTTCCCTAGAATGTATTAGAAAAAATAATGCATTCATTAAATTTATATATTATTAATTATTTGATATATATATATATACACACGGTACTTGCATGAATTTATATATTATATTTGATATTAAGGTATGTATATGTAATACGTTAGAATTTATGATATTGATAAATCAAAATGTTTCAATACATACATTGGCATGATTTAAGGCATAATTGTGCTAGAGGCAGCAAATGGTTGGATAAGATTTGAATGTGGATGGATTGAATATGTGTTGAGCCAAAATTGATTAAATTGAATTATAATTCGTCCAAAAAAAATATAGATAAATATGAATTGCGTCAAATATTATTATTTAAAATGACTAACAAATTTAATATTTTATAGTCATAAATCAAAGTTAAATTGTTAATACTTAACTCCTATCACTCCAACCTCACTTCTAAATAAAAAAAAATTAAAAAATACTTTTTCATACGAAAACAAATATAATTTTTTCGACTTTCGTACCCACCCTATACCGCACCCTTGCCTCTACCATCCCTCAATTTTAATTAAAAAATATCTAAAATGTTTGCCCCACCCTTCACCCGTCCCCTACCCGCACACTATCAGCAACTTTTTAAAAATAATTAAAATATTTTAAAAAATAAAATTTTACCCGCAACTCCCACCTCCACCCTACCCCCACTGGATCCCTTACCCCAACCTCAATTTTTTTTATTTTTAAATAAAATTTGTTCCACCACCTTATCCCCGCCCCTCACCCCACCCTAAGTTTTAGAAAAATAAAAGAAAAAGTTAAATCTTTTTCGATCTTCTGGGG
>JBCEWC010012167.1:0-16069 GCA_038996855.1 Solanum aculeatissimum
AATTGACCATGATCCTGAAGGAAAAGAAATGGAAAAGGCCCTAATGAGGATGGGTGTCAATAATGCATTGTTGCCTGTTGTTTTTATTGGGGGAAAATTGGTTGGTTCTACTAATGAAGTCATGTCACTTCACCTTAAAGGCTCCCTTATTCAACTCATCAAGCCTTACATGTCTGCTTGAAAAGTGATTAAGATTTCAATAAAAGTTTAATTGTATTAATATTAATTAGTTATATTGGTACCCCTAGGAACAAAGAAATAAATCGTTGTAGTCTATATGTACTAGTGGTTGTGATGATTATGTGTTCATGAAATGTTATTTGATCATGATTAGTGATCTCTTAATAATTGGCTAGTAGATACATGAAATAACCTTAAATGCAGGTCAATGTAATAGCTACTCCATTTGTGTTGTGAAGATGTGTGCACCGCTTCAAATTAAATAAATATGTATTCCCATTTGTATCTCAATTAATTGAAGTTGGCATTATTACTTCAGTTCTTCCTTATTGTTTTCCTTCTCTGGAGAATCAACAGCATGTGTGCAGAATTTTTCACTTCATAAATGCGGAAAACATGAAACAAAATATCAGGAGAATTAATTTTGTAGATCATTATATCTTTTTTTATAAGAGGTCTTCAGTTTTTATGACTTACTCGTAAGATATTATATCGTGTCAATATATAAAATCATGTGTGAATAATCATAATTATAGTCCCTCTAACAGTTTCAATTTTTAGATGTGATAATCATACCGTTAAGTATAGTATTAAAATAGAGCGAGAGATATCCTAAGTTTAAATCTCACCGTTACCCCAAACAAAGAAAATACTGCATGTTTTGGTCCACAAAAAGGAAAGGCCATGGACAAATTTGGCCAAGTAGTCCACCAATGTATTCTCGTCTATGGAGGATGACGTAGGGTGTATTCGTCAGGGAGGAAAATATTGTTTGAAAAGTATTTTTTTATTATTTTCATATATTTATTTAGTCTAAAAAAATTAAAAATTATTCTCTGTATAGTAGGAAAATAAATTGCTTAAAAAGGGAAAGTGACTTTCAAAGTACGGAAAATAAATTTTACAAATGTCGTTCTAGATTGATTGTGTCTTTTCCATCTGCCATTCAACACACAGCTTCACCCTCGAACCCCCCCTCCTCCTCCCCCCCAATTCCTCCCACCTAATCCTTATCTTTAAAAATATTTGTCTAGATAATAAATTTAAATTTTACGATAATACTTTTTGCATACATACCGAAAACAAAAAATAAATAAGATACTTACTTATTGTCATGCCACAAGAGGGTACTCTAGATGTGTCCTGCACTCAAAAATCATTGTTGGTCTCCAAGAGAACCATCTGACCCGATCACTCATTCAATCATTCAGCAGAAGACTCAAATCAATAAACAAGAGACATATTCAAGAGGGCAAACAGTCGATCGATACTCGATGATGAACGATTTAGAAAAAACAAACACTTAAAAGCCCACTCAATCTCATACAAAATAGTTTTGCAAAAACAAACTCCAATATACTCAATCTGTCTATAAAGCCTCTACCAACTATCAAGAAGGTGCAGATAACAAGCCTATAGCTACCTTAGGAATAACTACTTAGACAATGATTAAAGTAAATATGATTCCTCTGAAAAAAGCAAGGAAGCCTCACCATTATCAGGAAAGGAATGGATCTTCAAAAGAGCGTTTGTTGATGATCTTTAACTTCTTTATCTGCACCATAAAATGGTGTAGTGCCAAATGTCATTAGGACGTGGAATGTACAGTATGTAAAATAGTTGGAACTGTAGTATACTCAAAGATACTCAACTCAAGGAACTCAACTCAGTAAACCAACTCAACTCGATAAGCATGCAAGTTTGAAAATGGACACTACTTTAAAATAGACCGATAATATGCAACTTAGTCAAATCAAATCATTCATTATTAGGGAGTTTCTCTAACCGACAAATATTTTCAAGGAACTAGAAACTCAATACTCAACTTGACTCAAAGTAGATGTAGGGCACGTGTACGAACTCAATCCAATGTTATGGTAGCCTTACATACCTGGGAAGAAAAATTGTTAAGCAAAATGTAGTGGATTTAGTTGGGAGAGATGGATATGTTTAAAGTTTTATAAAAATAAAAGGTGAAGGATAAAAAAACACACTTAAAGTGTCCTAGTGTTTTGAGTTTCGTATCAACATTATTAGACGTATACATTTTCTACTTGAACTATCACTAAATATTTATCAAAACACACTCAAACTATCAATTGTAGCTGAAATATCATCATTGCCCCACTATATTCATCAAGAGTATTGAATCTGATTTCACTATCACTCTTTTAACTTACAAATTACAACCAATAATATTATTTCTCTCAATCCACACATAGTAAGCGAATGTCATTTTATAAATGGCATCAACAGCTCCATTGCTTTGTACTTGATCATGTGCCCATTCAAATTCTTTTGTCCAAATTTAATACTTGTCTATCTATTCCCATTCACTATAACAACTTGGACCAAATGGTAACAACATATGTACATTGGACAAAAAAAATGTATACTCTATGATTGTTCATTATATTACACAGAGAACATGTTGGATCATCAATTATCCTCCATTGTAATAGCCTTTCCCTTTTGTGGAGGCACCTTACCTTAGTAAGTCAAAAATAAATATCCATTTTGAAGAACCCCTGTTATTATGAATCAATTTTCACCGCTAGCTGTACATATATTCCTTTAATGGAAAATGCATCCATTGTTAATTGTAAGCTCCTCCCCCCTTATGTCTGCTTTAGTGGTTCAACTGTTGATTCTTCCCAACATTCTATCCAGTAATGGCTTACATTGAGTAATTGACAGCCTGTTGGTGCAAAGTGGAACACCTAGATATTTGAAAGGCATCTCACCTTTGGTAAAATCAAGCATATTAGGATAGCCTCCTCTTGGCCACTCTTCACTCTACAAAATAGCTAGGTAGAAGATTTAATATTCGCGTAACACATAAATTAGTTTTTTAACTTGACCTCAAATCACAAGTTGGAACTCTAACTTTTAAAATGTATAAACAGGCACTCCAACTAATCTGTTTTTAATCATTTAAGCACAGCCATCCTAGCTGGCAAAGCGCGTGAACTACACAAAATAAAAGCTCGTGAGCTCCCTTTTTAGACCCAAAATGGTTTTAAACAAAGGTTGAAATGATTATTTTACCCTTAATAACTATCCTTTATATATATATATATCATTATTTTTCAAACCAAAATACCTTTTTTTTCTCCTTCTTCTTAATACTAATCTTCAAGAATGCTAGTTTTTTACATGAAAATATTTCATAATTTGAAATATTTTAAAAAATAAATATTTAAATTCTATTTTTGGGAGGTGAGGGTTAGGGGTGAGGTGGAGTAAAAAATTAAAATTTTAAAAATGTGAAATTTTTGAAAATAATAAATTTTTAATTTTTTTTGGTATGGAGATGGGAGGTGGGGCTAGGGGTTGAGGGGCTGGGTGGGGGGAAATGAGGGCCCAAGGTGGAGTAAAAAAATTAAAATTTTTAAAATTTGAATTTTTTGTAAAAAAAAAATTTAATTTTTTTTGTATGGGTGTGGGAGTGGGAGTGGGGTTGGGGCTGGGGTGGGGGTGGGGCTGGGGTGGGGGGCTGGGGGACCAAAAGTGGAGTAAAAAATTAAAATTTACAAGGCTGAGGGGGATGAGGGTCTGAGGTGGAGTAAAAAATTAAAATTTACAAAATTTAAATTTTTTGTAAAATAAATTTTTAATTATTTTTTCTATGGGGTGTGGGGTGGGGCTGGGGGGAGGGGGATGAGGGTCCGAGGTGGAGTAAAAATTTAAATTTACAAAATTTGAATTTTTGTAAAATAATTTTATTTTTGTCAATCACAAATGTTTCTTTTACTCTTTTTTTTAAAAATAAAAAATAAATAGGTGGAATAATTTTAATGATGTGGCAGCGACGGATTGATCATAAATTGCATGTCAGCGCGTTTGTATTTCACGCACTAGGGTTGCTGAATTCGCGTGTTTATTTGTATAAGAACCGGATACTTAAAATGTTTGTTTGTGCATTTTGAAAGTTGGAGGTCCAACTTGTGATTTGAAGCCAAGTTAAAGGGCTAATTTATGTATTATGCCTTTAATATTAAAAATTAAAAATTTAGATGGTTGAAAACTATACGAAAATGCTATAAGTAGCAATTATAAAAAAATACATTTTAAAATATTGGTCAAAGTTCATGTAGTTTAACCTCGATAAGTAAAAATGAATCGAGGGAGTAAGTAATTAGTCTTTATAACACAAGCGTTATTTCCTGTGTTTCTCCAAAGAGCAAATCCCTATTCATATACATCATCTGGTAATTGGTATAAATATATAATTTTGGGAACTTATTCCAAAATATGCACTACCATGCAGTATATGTAGATACTCTTCATGTATATATATTAATAAAAAGGAGTCAAAATATTATATACTCTTCATGAATCATGATATATTACATTCTTGCTCCATTTGCTTAAAGTTGACAAAGGAAAATAAAATGCTCCACTTTTTTCAACCATTGATTCTATTGGCAAGTTGTTCTCATACTATGCTGGCAATGTAAATTACTTTTTCCACGAACGTAGCAAAAGAAAACAAGGGGAATTTGGTTTTTTGTTTTTTTCAATATGCGCCAATGAAAGAATCTAAGCATCTAATTAAAGATTTTGATGAAAATAAAAAGCTAAAGTTTAACACCGCTAGAAATAAAGGTTTTTTACATCGTGAATCAACAAAAACTTTATGTCATAAAACAAGAATTTTCATTAAAATACTAGACTATGAAACACTTTTGTCGTTTCTCGCTGATTCAATCTAGATATCAGTGGGGGAAGCAACTGAACATTTTTCAACAAAAAATTTCAAACAGTAATCTTGTGGTTTTTTACAAGTGTAATAAATATATGATAGATGAAACGGCTACTGATTCATATTTTAAGAAAATTCAATGAGGCAATCTCATATTTTATACCGATAAAGAGAAAAATAGGGAGAAGAATTGTAGATGATGGAGAAAAATTAGAGATTTCGATGTTATATTGATAATAAGATCTTTTACTTGTGGCGGTTGTATGATCAACATCTTCATTTTGTTGTTCTCTTCCTTGATTCAATTTCTTGTATATTTGAAAAAAATGTGTGGGTGTTTCGTATAGTTGTAACCATAAATTAGGACTTCTCTCTAACATTTCTTGACAAAATACTATAATTATTATCAAAATTAAAATAAAATTTTCTCTGAGTCGCTATGAGTTATAACTTTTTTAGTTATTGGGCCAAATGACAATTTGCTTTAGTAAATAAAGATTGTTTGTTTTTGTTGAAATTTGTTTATAACTTGTACATGTAAAAGTTTTAAAATTTGTTCAAAATAAATATAATTTTTAGTGAACTTATAAAATAAAAATATGTATAACTAGGTATCGAGGCAAAGGCAAAGATTACAATAAGATATTTGAGGCTTTCGTGAGACAAGAACATTTTCCTCACTGACTTAATTGAATATGGGATCAACATAATTATTTTATTTACTCAAACATAGAACTTAACAATATTTATATGATAATTTAAACTTATATATTAAAAATTTAATGCTATAAAATATATACACGCGCAAAATGCATGCCCAGAGATCACTGGTTATTAGAAAGGAGTCAAAAATATTATATGCTCTTCATATATTACATTCTTGCTCCTTTTGCTTAAAGTTGGCAAAGGAAAATAAAATGCTCCACTTTTTCAACTATTAATTGATCTATTGACAAGTTGTTTTCATACTATACTATCAATGTAAATTGCTTTTTCCACGAACGTAGCAAAAGAAAAGAAGGGGAATTTTTTTTTTCCAAAGAATCTAAGCATTCAATTAAAGATGTTGATGAAAATAAAAAAAATAAAGTTTTTTTTTGTCAAACAAAGCAGATATTAATATAAATATTACTGTCGTGGCCTGGTGGCAGGCCTGTAAACATGTGAGCCAACTAGGTTAGAAGAGTCACCCGTGGGTGTTATAGTACAATATTGTCTTAAGGCCACATCCCGGCCTGAATAGGAGTCAATACTTGGTACACTTCTCGCAAAGCTTGTTTCTGAAGTTTCCACAACTAGTTTTCCTTGTATAAACAACGGTGGAGTTACAAAAAACCTTTGTGTCACCAAAACGTCCTTCCTTTAGACCTTCCTTGGACATGAGATCAGTTGTCTGGTTCTGCTCCTTGTATACGTGACGTAGCTCCCATACTGCCAATCTACTCAACAATGACCTGCAATCAAAATGTAGTTTATCATAAAGGGGTATACCTTTGGTTATACATTCCAGAGCTTCTAAAGCGTCCGATTCGATTTCCAGTGATGTGAAATTATGTTGGATGGCTAGCTAAATTCCACTCTTTATTGCTCTCAATTCTGCTTCCAGAGGGTGTGTATGGGTTATTCGGCTGTTGTAGCCCAGTAGTCACTTGCCTCTATGATCTCTAAACACACTGCTCGGACCTGGTGTATTACCAGCAGCTCCATCTGTGTTGAGTTTGATCATGCCTGCTTTAGGGGGTTCCCATTTGACCCGGATGACTCTCCTGGCTGGATTTTCTTGGTTAATATTTCTTTCCATGGCTACGTATTCCACAGCCATTCCATAAGTTGCGGGAGTATTGATTCGAGTCGTCTTATTTTCAAAGACGTTGAGATTCTTCGTTTTCCAAATCTGCCACAGGCAGAAGAAAAAGAAGGTGCCCCAATCAAGGTGAGTGGTGCAAGGCCTGTGTTTCATTCGGATCTAGTGTTCCATCCAGGTTGATGCCTCCAGAGAGGTGATGTCTAGATCGTTGTCCTGGAACCTCCTAACCTGGATCTCCCTCCAGAAATCCGTTGCAATGTAGCATTGGAAGAAGATGTGAGTGATGTCTTCCTTCTGGTGTCCACAGATAGTGCAGGCTGGGGAACCGGACACTCCTAGTGAATGTAGCTTGTGGTTTGTTTTCATTCTCTGATGGTATAGAATCCACATGAACATCTTGATTTTGTTGGGGATCTTTGCTCTCTATATTTCCTGGAATTCGCAGTTAGCCGGGTTACAATCTGCCTTCGAGTATTGCCCTGTAATGTGCATGTATACTAATGACGTAGTGAACTTCCCATTCGTGATCAGTCCCCATACTCTTCTGTCCTTTATCCTGGTATTGTCATTGATGTTTGTATCCCTAATGATCTGCAGGACTTCCTGTGGTAGGGTGACAGATAATTCCTCTAGATCCTACTCATGATTACTCCTGCGGTCAACCACTGTCATATTGTATTCTTCCTCCTTTAGAGGTCCTTGTATGCACTTCCTAAGATTAGGAAAGTAGGGTATCCAGTTGTCATGGAAGAGGTTTGCCTGGTTACCTCCATAGATTACCCATCTTGTCGCTCCAGTGATGTTCTTCCAGCCTTCATGTATATTTTTCCACGTTCTGGATACTGGGCTTCGATTCTACCGGTTCTATTCAGTGGGTGACCTCTGTATTTGTTACACAAAACTGTGCTCCAGAGTGAATATGCATTAGTAGTAAGTCTCTAGGTTAGGCCACTGAGTATGGCGTTGTTTCTGGAGGCCATTTTGTGAATGTCCAAACCTCCCGATTCCTTTCAGTTAGTTAAGGTGTCCCAGTTGAGGAGATGTAGCTTCCTCTTTTCCTGTGATGTCCCCCAAATAAAATCTCTAGTTATTTTGTCTAGAGACTTTTTTATCCTCTCGGGGATCTTGATGTCGTTCATGACATGTGATGGAATGCCACTTAAGGATGCCTTTGCTAGCACTGTTCTTCCTGCCATGTTTAAAGTATTTCTTTTCCATCCAGCCAACTTTTGTCTCATTCTATCAAGCAGGTATTGGAAGTCGCCATTGGTGAGGTGTTTATTAAAGATGGGAAAGCCCAAGTATTTGCCAAAAAAGGATTTTCCTCAATGCCCAGAAGTAGGGTACATTGTTACTTGATGGAGTTTGGGCAATTCCTGGAAAAGACAATTCTAGACTTTGCACAATTCACTTTTTATCCTGAGTTCCTCCAGAATTTGATAGAGGGTGTTGACAATGGTGCTACAGTTCTTAGCGTCTGCCCTGGCAAAGAGGGTAAGATCATCCGCAAAGAATAAGTATGGCAGGGCAGGTCCCGGATGGTATATCTTAATGGTATTCCATTGTTTCATGTCTACAGCCTCTTGGATTGATCTTGAGAGCATTTTCATGCACATGGTGAAAATGTAAGGGGACATAGGATCTCTCTGCCAAATTCCTCTGATAGGGTAGAATGCCTTGGTGGTCCTGCCGTTGACGAGGACTTTGATGGAGCTGGTAGAAATGCAGGACATGATAAGCTTTCTCAGCTTGCAAGGGATGTGGAAGTATTTCAAGGTTTCACTTATGTAGGACCACTTAATTCTGTCAAAAGCTTTCTCTACATCACTTTTCAGGGCCATGTTGCCTATTTTCCCCCTCATCTTTCCAAAGTGTGAGATCACTTCCTGGATAATTATGTCATGGTCAGAAGCTCTCCTGTTGGCTAGAAAGTTGGCCTAACTTTTTCGTATGAGAGTGGACAGCAGGGGCTTGATTCGATTGGCTATGATTTTGGTAACAATTTTGTAGATGGTATTGCAGAGTCCAATGGGCCTAAAATATTTTAGGCATATGGCATCAAGGAACTTAGGAATCAGGCAGAGAAGGGTGGAGTTGGCCTCTGGGGGGAAAGGCAGCTTGATCAAAGACCCTTCGACAGAAACTAATTGTGTGTTCTCCAATAATAACCCAGTATTTTTGGTAAAATAGGGGATGGAGTCCGTCAGGGCTGGGAGCTTTGAGGGGTTTGAAGGACTTGACAGCTTGGATTATTTCTGAGTCTCTAAGTGGGTCCTCATGGGTTTGAATGTTGTCTTTTTTATTCCTTGGTGACAAGAAGTGCTCAGTGGTGTATAGACTTTGGAAGAAAGAGTATGCATACTCTTCAATGGCCTTAAGGGTGTCTAGGGCTTCACCACTTATGGTTTCCAAGGCAACTATTCTATTCCTTCTTCTCCCGGTGAATGTAGAGGTATGGAAAAAACTTGTATTCATATCTCTCTCACAGAGCCAGGAGAATTTGGACTTGGTATCCAGAACTCTTTTTCGGCCAACAGGAGCCTTTCATAGTCTCCCTTGTGTTCTATTTCTAGGTCCTAGAGGTAGGTACTAGTGGGGTAGCTACTGTATTTTTGGATGCCATCCAGCCTGGCCAGGGTCTTTTTCATCTGTTTAAAGATATTTTCAAAGATTTTCTTATTCCAGGTCCTGGCATCTTCTTGGAATCGCTTAATGGACTCTAGGAGCTCTCGATTATGCAGGAATACATTGTTAATGAGGTCCCTAAAAGTCGGGTGTCCATACCACATAGGTTCCAGTCTAAATGGCTTCAGAGAGTTAAGGCAGGTTCTAGCATTAAGAGAGACTAGCAGGGGACAGTGGTCAGATTTAGTCATCGGGAGGTGGGTCACGAGAGAGTTAGGGTACTTTTTTATCCATCGGGCATTTGTTACGCATCTATCTAACATCTCAAAGATAAGTTGAGTGCGATTTTTGTACCTCATGTTAGTCCATGTGAACTTTTGGCCTTTAAAGCCTAGGTCCACTAGACTGCAATTTTGGAGGCAGTTCCAGAAATGCTTAGTTCAGCTTCTACTAAAAGTATTACCCCCTAGCTTTTCACTAGCATGAAGTACCTCATTAAAATCCCCCGCAACTAACCAGTCTACATGTTGGAACTTAGATATTCTATAAAGTTCGTTCCAGAGGGTAAGTCTATTATGAAAATCTGTACTAGTATAAATAGCGGAAAATCTCCAACTATGTGTATCGAGCAATACCTTAACAAGGACGTGAATTTCTTGTGGGGAGATGGAGATGTTGTCTAGTTTCAGGAGATCTTCCTTCGACATGAGAACGATTCCACCAGAAATTCCATCAGTAGGTGATTGGATGTGAGCATCGAATCTCAACGCCTCTGTTAGGTATTTGTGTTCAACTATGCATCTTTGTTTCCAGAAAAATAAAGAGCATTGGTTTGTGAGTCTTGACTATAGCCTTACAGTGCCTCCTGAAGGTGGCACTATTTGCCCCTCCGACATTCCATATGATGAAGTTCATCATTGTCTGGTGATAAAAGTTCTCATGTACCTCCTTCCCTTTCTCCGATTGTCGTGGCTTTACTAGGTTCAAAGCCACTGTTGCTGGAGAGTCGGTCTTGTTGTTTCGAATGTTCAGAGTGCAAGTTGTCAACTAACTCAGGCATTGGACCAAGATTACTGATCAACAGCTTCTCCAGTATGTATGCTTCGGGGAAGCATTCTTCTATGTTTGCCAATAACTCCTTCATTTCCTTGTTGCTTTGCCTTAGCAACTCTAAGGTTGATATTTTTGGTTCTTTCCCCATGTTTCTTCCAGTGACTCCTTCTTGTTGCTGTGTTGGCTTGTTCATCAGCATTGTGACAAATTGTAGGCTTTGGTTGTTTGGAAGATAGGAGTAGAAGGGGAAGAATGGGAGGGTTAAGAAGGTTTGGCCCATGAGAGATCCCAATTCCAATGAGTTGATGGTGTTGATATTCCCTGTCATCCCAGACCTCAGAAGTGTCTCCTCCCAGATTCTCATCCCCAGGACTTCGATTGCATGGTCTAATCCCTCTTTTACTATTTGTGCTAGGTACGTCAGGTCTTGGACAAGGATTGTCACCGGACGGCCTTCCACTAACGTATGAAAGGTTATTTGTCGATCCCTAAGGCCCATTTCTAGCCAAGAGGTTGCTTGGTAGCCTGGTGGTAGGATTGTAGAGGCAAGGACGATTGGAGTATGCTGGGCATTCTGATTTTGGTCTTGGTTGGCTGCCATAGTGGTTTCCAATTGTTTAGTACTTAGTGTTGCATGTCTCTAATAAAGGAGCCTTACCTGGTCGATGCTTGGGGGAATTGGAGAGATCTTTTTATGAGACCTCGGTGGTCATGTCAACTACGTCGGGGTAATGATTATTTTTCACAGTGTAGAAGACATTTTGTATCAGAGAGGATGAAAAAGAAATGTTTTTATTAATTCCATCGTCATTACTAGCTTTGGAGTTTTTGGTGGGTCCTTTTCCTAATTGAGGGTCGGAGGTGGAGGCGTGTTGTTTAATGTCAAATCCTCCTTGGTGGCTGTCCGGATCTCCTTTGGATTGTGGCAGAGATCCTCTATTAATGCCATTAATGGCATTGAATGTGTTGGTTGGAGGTTTGGTTGGTAAACTATTATTTTGTTTGTTGCCATTTTTGGTTTTGCTTTTGCTTATGTAGGGCCCTTTGCTTTCTTCATGGGCTCTACTATAGCTGGGTATGTGGTTGAGCCAGTGCCTGGGTTGTTTCTATTCCAGTGCTGGGCCATTCAATGGGTGTTTATTGGGCCTGGTTTCCATGCTTATTCCTTGGCCCATTTCTTCTCCCAAATTTGACAACTTCCCATGGTTCCTCTCCCAGCAACAGTGATTCGGTCTTGTTCCCCTTCTCAGTTAATTTCGATTCCTTATCTTATGGCTCATTTGTACAGAGGGGTATGGTGTGACCGATCCGCCCACATTGTATACATAGGATTCCTTCTCCTTCATAGATTATTCTTTGTCTGTGAGTGCCAATTGTGATTTCACTTTTGACGGGGGTCTCAAGGGGAACTTGCACACAGATTCATGCATACCTGCCCCTCAAGGTTGCCAAAGTACAAGCATCAATTTTCAGTAGCGTGCCTAGTTTTTCCCCTACCCTTTAGAGGAGTTGGTTGTCGTAGAATTTTGTGGGTAGGTTAGGCAATCTCGCCCAGATGGTCATGTGGGTGATGGTTGTTATTTCGGGCACGAAGTTTGGTTCCCATTTCCTTACAGAGACGAAATTTCCAGCTACAAACCGTGGACCCTCGTGAAGGACTTTGTTTCTGTTAACCTCATCTTGAAATTTGACTATATGGTAGTCGTTGCTTAAGTCAGTTAGTGTGAGGGGCTCAGACGGTTTTCAAATGTTTTGGAGCTTGTTTTTGAGGTACACGTAGGGGAGTCTCCGACCAAATACCTTGATGATGACCGATGACCACCACGATAGGTATAGCCTTCTCATATCTTCTCCTGAGAGGTGTATATCATCCTCTGAGTTAAGATTGTTGTTACTGTCCAGTTCCATCTCTTGGATCTGGGGTGGGTGTAGCCTTGGCTTAGTTTTCTTATTTTTTCCGGTAGAACATCCTTGAATGTGGGGGCTAGGTTGTGTGTGGGTAGTATCTCACCTGGTCCAACTAGATCTGACGGCTTTGACTGGTCTGGTGGTTGAGGTTGATGGTGTTGTTGGTTACCAAACACTAATCAGAGCTCTAATCTGATGTCGTTTTCATAACTGTATGAGAGCGCTAAAGCTTAAAAGACAGTTTTGATTTGCTCCTTAAAAAAAAAAGTTGAGGTTTTTTCACCATAAATCAATAAAAATTGTATTATAGAATATGATTTTTTTTATTGAATGAATTCACTGAAAAAATGCATAGCAAAAAATAAATTCTCATTGAAATACTGAGAGTAGCCACTGAACACTTTTTTTCCATTTCTCACTGATTCAATCAAGATATGAGCGGGAGTAATAACTATACATTCTTTAATAAAAAATTTCAATGAAAAAATAATAATTTTTTTAGGAGTGTAAAGCTAGTAGTCCATAACCGCTTAAACGACTTCAAAACTGTTACACAACTCATGAGGAAAATATTTTATATACGTATCTAGAAGTAGGTTACCATAATCAATTCCTACTCCATGTAACTTTTGTATAAGATGGATTACATGCCCATCTTTCAGTCTAAGCTAAAAAATTATGTTATTTTATGTATTGAAAAGTCAAATTATTCGATTACTAATCAAGAAGTAAATTTAGATTAATAATCAACGCGAGAATTTTACGTAGAAAACTCCTTGCTCTCATGAATCAAAAATCATCATACCCCAATAAGAGAAGAAAGAATCAAACTAGATAACTAAAAACTATATCAATAATCTTGATAGGAATGGGTGTTGCTAGTTGACTCTCTATCTCTTAAGAAGATACTTTGAATATATTCTCTCTTTAGATGTTGAAGTCTCTTATATTCTATCTTCTTTAGCAACATCTCTATAGGAGTACAAATGGTCGTTTCTTCTTCTTCTAATCCAACAAGAATAAGTACAAGAACCTAATCCATTTCTTTTTTTGGTCAGCTTCAAAGATCTCTCCACGTGAGAAATAAAAAAGAATAATCTAGTTTAATTTGACACGGAGTTTAAGAAAATAAAGAAGACTTTTTATCTTGTCGTCCTAAATTAAAATTATGTTACATGTAATAAAATGCCCTTTAATCTTTGTGGTCTTAAACATGTCACGTGAAAAGTTAAAATTATTTTTTTGTCAAAAAAGAAAATAGTTCATTCTTTTTTTAACGGACTAAAAAAGAAAAGTAAGTCATTTTTTTTAAACGGAGGGAGTAATATTTTCATCTTGATTTCTTAGTCCTGGATCCATGTGATTAGGAGTTGATTTCTATTCCTCAATGAATTCTCTCAACTCTGAGTTATGTTCCTAGTTAGTTTCAACAAGAAAAGACAAAGGGTCATCATGTTCTTCCAAATCTTCAGGCATCCTCAAAATGCAAAAGAATGGATATCCTCAAGGAAACTTGCTTGATAATTGATAATGGTGCAACAATGTGACGAGTCTTTAATTAATCTCTCACTCAAAATCAAACAATCTTCCACTTCTTTAATACATTTTATTAAGTATATGAGGCACTATCTATATGAAAAATTTTATTTAACAACCAATCGTTCATTGGAGAAAACATGCGAGAGATGAACCTGGAGCTCAAATCGATGGAAAGGTCCGGTGTCACATCAAAGGGTAGCTTGCAACAGTCATCAAGTTTCAATTTCAAAATCTTTGTCTGATCTAAGACATGTTATGTTATGATACTCAATTACAATCTAAGATAGATTTTTTATAATATCTAGACTAATCTTTTGTAAGATAATCTAAAGACATTTTTTCCTATAGATAAACTCTTGCATATATAGGAGTGGAAAGACATCTCATCTTTCTCAATTGTGACAAGCTATTTTGGATCAAAATATACAATCTTTCGTCTTTGATGTTCAATCTTGATATCAATGAGCAATTTTAATTTTAGCCTTTGTTATTATCGTGTGTGCTTTTATCATTAGCTTCTACATAAAAAAGAAAGAAAATATGATCAAACTTAATTCATTTTTCTCTGACTTTTATAAATTTTAACTTAGTTTACACCTACACAATATTTTCAGGAAACACTATCGATCTTTATCTGAAACATATTTAGTATTAGATTTTCACGTGTTATGTTTCTTATTCATTAAAACTTCATATGTAGAATAGCTTATGGATCAACACATATAGCATAGCTCGTAGCTCAATAAATTCTCTATTTTTGATGATGACGCAACCACAAGAGGAAAACATAATAATTACATATGCATTCATGTGAAATCTTCCCCTAAGAACTAGCTTTGCTCAATTTCACGACTTAGTAATACATCATTCTATATCCCATATATATTTTCAAGGGTATCACAGATATCCACATTATACATGATATATATATAGTGGTATCACTACGTGGTTGAGGAATGGTGAAGAAGAATCTACTATTTTTGCACTTGCCTAGTGTGTAAAATTAGAAAAAAAATGAAATATGACATACTTGGGCCAAAATTGAAAGTAACAAACTTTGTTTGGGCTCATATAAAAGTGTAATTTTCTTCAATATTTTTTAGTTGATAAAAGAGGAATTTATCAAAACAACAACATTTTAGTATTAAATAGGACTCTATAGTTATAATTTGCTTAATTATATATAATAGAAAAATATTAATATTTTTTCGCTAATTTAGAAGAAAAAGAATACAAAAGCAAATTGATTTGTGTCAAAGTGAATACATATTAAGAGGAGGGAGAGGGGTGGGGGGTAGGGGGGGAGGAGAGCGAGATCAAAAGAGAGGAGAGAGGATTGTATTCTATATTTATTTTGTATCAATTGTTTCTAATTTTGATTGGATACAAAATTAGACTGTATTTTGTATTTCTTTTTTTTTTAATCAATTATATTTTGTATTCATTCTCTCTTTGATTGAATACAAATACATTTGATAGAGAGGATGAATGTATATTATATTTGTATGAATACAAGTACAATTAATATAAAAAATAGAAAATATATTTTTCAAATACAATTAAAATAAAATATAAAACTTTCTCCTATATTTGTTGAATACAATTGATACATAATAAATTTGAATCTATTTCTTCTTATTGGCCAGAGAGAGGAGAGGGCAGGAGAGAATTTGTTATTTAAGTATACATAACTTATACTAAAATCGCAAATTCTCTCTTGCCCCCTCACCCCCCCCCCCTCTCTCTCTCTCTCTCTCCAACCAAGGGCTTGTTGTTTGCACGTGACTTTTTTCTTCCGTTACATTTTTTAAAAAAATAATATATAAATTTTCATTCGGTGTAACATGTAACGCTTCTTATTTTTAAACTTTCGAAAGAAAAGAACCGACACCAGTTGTAGTGAATTCTACACTATATATTATTTTTTGTAAAAAGTACAGAAATCCCAACAATTAGGAAGATAATTACGTTTTATCCCAAAAGTATATGTAATTACCGAAATTCCTAGATTTTTATCCATTAATTGATACACTAATTGATTGCTAGATACATAACAGATACATAATAAAATAGGCTAAAAAGTAGCGCAAACGTTTGTTGCGCTTTTACTGGAAAATAACGGCACTGTAATTATCAGTGCCGTAATTACGGCTCCTCAAAATCTCATTTGGTCGTAACAGAACCACAACTAACGATTCAAAATTCTTGAATCAAATTCTTCAAAATTCTTCTAAGATCTACTCTCATAAAAA
>JBCEWC010012168.1:0-16067 GCA_038996855.1 Solanum aculeatissimum
TGTCCAATGAGACTAGTTAGGTGAGTTAACCAAATGATTGATGTCTTATAAGCATGTTGAGTCCTGGGAGGAGTATTAAGCACATAATTGAGTAAGAGTAAAAAATAACTCAAACTCAATAACTACGTAACAAATGCAGGAGACGATTGAACCGTAAAACCGAATATTTTCCTATTGTCCCCAAAAAAGACTTGATGTTATTTATTGTGGATCCACCAATGGGATGTTCTTTACCCCGACAAGGTATTGGATAGATGTGAGAAAAACATCACTTTTTTGTATCATCACTGACTCATAGGTGATGATTGTCGATTAGAGAAACTCCCATATAAGTCATGATGATATCCTAATGTGATGATTGAGTTCCTTACCTTTCGAGTTAAGTCGATGTCTGAGATGAGTTGATGTTTGAGTTGAGTATCTTTTAAGATGTCTTTTCCTTTTCATGTATTTTATATACCAGTATATTTCATATACTAACGTCCATTTAGGCCTACATCTTTTCATGGTACAGAGATAGGTACTTGAGATCACCAACAAGAACATCGTTGAAGGTCTTGTCTTCTTACAATTGATTGGTGAGTCCTCTCCTACATTCAGAGGATGCCACTTATATTTTTTTTCTGCTTTTGAGTTAGTATTTTATTTGGGGTAGTCATGGCCTGTCATGGTACCATTTAGACTATAGAGATAGAGGCTTAATAGACTAGAAGATAATGAGTTGATATTGAAGTCCTTTTTTTCTTGAATTGAGCTTTCTTTAAATCTACTCTAATGTACAGATGTTGAGTTTGAGTTTGTAGGCCTATGACTTTTACACATTGAGTTAGACGGTTGATTGAGTTGCCCATCAAATGTTACTTTATTTTAAGTCTTCTGCTGATGTGAATGATTGAATGATGGATATGAGGCCAAGTGGTTCGCTTGGGGACTAACAATAGTCTCTAAGTGCTGGCCACATCTAAGGTACCCTACCAGGGTGTGACAAGTGCCAACAGATGCTATATCACTTCTGTAAACTAAGATATCCATGGATAGAAGTTCATAGGGAATGGGAGGAGATGACCACATTGTTACAAAACTATAGGTCACGGCTACATAATCATCCAATGAAATGGAATTTTCCACAGGAAGGATGAAAATAATATAATACTGATGGGGCATGTAGAGAAAATCCAGGACGGAGCTCATATGCCTTCTGCATGAGGAATGTAAAAAGGGGACATTATATATGCAGAGGCAAAATGGACGAGGATCAACACTAATACGGAGGTGGAGACACAAGCTATTTTAATGGGTCTAAGGTTTTGCACGAGAGCAAAGATACATCAGGTTATATTTGAATCAGACTCACTAAGTGCAGTAAAGATGATTAGAAAGGAATGAAAGATTCCTTGGTTGATAATTGAGGAAACAGAGGAGATACATCAACTCATGATACAAATAAAAGTAACAATCAGACATACGTTCAGAGAAGAAAACCAACTAGTAGAAAAATTAGCAAATATGGCTATAGATCAAGAAAAGCTGATAAAGATTCATTCTTTTCAATAGATTTCATCAGAAGAATGCAGAAAGATTGTTAATATTGATAAGGCACAAATAACAACATTTACGGTCAAAACAAAGCAAATCACTGCATGTGGAGACTGATTTCATGTACAAAAATTATGAGAAGGAGTTGCCAGTTACTGTATATACAAAGGCAGACCACAAGGGTATATCTAGAGTTGAGGAGAGAGAAGGCTCCTACTTTCAATGCTATTTGCACTTACACAAGAAGTCTCCAGCAAAAAGAGAGAATTTGATATTGGATCTGACTTAGATTCCTGTGTTTGGTGAAGTGCTTTAAATTAAAATAGAGGTCATGAACATCATGGATATCTCCATTGCCGTCTTAATTGAAAAAATGACAGTAGAGGTAAAAGACCAGATAATGAAGAAAAAGAGGGAGATGGGAGATAGAAGATACTTACACAAAGAAGCAACCACATTACATAGGGTCAAACGCCTCAAAGACCGTAATCTTGATGACCACTTCCATTGGAACAAAGGACTGGAAAATGGAGGAGTTAGAGGAGAAGCAACAATGAAAATTATCAGTGGCGGATTTAGGATTTTAAAGTTGTGGGTGCTCTCTTAGCTTAACAGTTGCGGAATCAAAATTTTTATTAAGGAATTCAAAACATAAAAGGTAAATATACAAGAATCAAATGGTGTTTAACATCTATTATATAAATACAAAATATGATTTTAAGTATGTATAAATTGTATATTTTTTGCCGAAGAGAGTTCAAATGAACTCCTTAGACCTATGTAATTTCGCCCTCACTTAGCTACCAATCATAAAGCATAAGTGCACAAATTTAACACTTGTCATTAAAAGATGATCATATTTGAAATCAGTAGTAAAAACAATCAATATGAACAACTATTTACCGTGTTCCTTTTCACTTGTCATAGTTTCTTTTTTCTAGAGTCAAACAATACCAATCGTAACATTTTAAGATATATTTTTTTTATCATATTGATGTAGAAAAATTATAAATTATAGTACTTTTCGTATAGTTTTTGAACATCAAAATTATAATTTTAAAATATTGAATTATTCTAATCTAATTTAGCTTTGAAAATTATAAATTTATTTTTGCAAAGTGAAACATGACAATTATTAGGAATGAAGAGAATAATATGTATTATCTTGAATAAAAAAAAAAAAGTATTTATTTGTATATCCTCTTTTTTAGAAAAAATAGTAAAAGAGCAATTATAAATAGTAAATAAAATAGAAAAAGTAGCAAAAATGTGGGGAGGGTGAGATTTGAACTCAGGCCCACCAACACATAAAAAGACTTAAGCACCCACTTTGAACCATTGGACCAATCAAACTAATTTTGTTTAATGGGTGCTCTATGTTAAATTTATACCAAATTTTCTTAATTTCTACATAAATATATAATGTTCTGCACTACGTTAATGGGTGCTCGAGCACCCGGCGGACTCCATGTGGGTCCGCCCCTGAAGACTACAGAAAGATGTGAAGTTGTACCTATGAGTAATGACGAGAAGAAAGGCAACATGCACAACGTCAGATGGGAGATTGATGGCCCAAAGTTGAAGAATCTGGAAGGTTGGGTTCGTGGTGGCATCCAGAAACATCTTGAGAAGGGAAAGAGGCAAGACGGAATTAGGAAATGTAGGGTTTATTTATGGATAATTTTAGGGCATTATGTAGAAGGGCTTTGGGTCGGGAATGGGCTCATGGAAACAATGCTTGTATGTTTGGTCCTTTTGGTTGAATAAAAGACCCATTGGGTCATATTTATTAAAAAAAAAAAATTCTGCCTGATTTTTTGTAGAATTTTAGTGAGGCTTGCTTTGGAATTAACACCGGTCATGAACCTAAATTAGATCGTGACAATTGTGTATCTCATTTAAGTGTGTAGAATTTTAGTAAGACTTGCTTTGGAATTAGCGCCGGTCATGATCTTAAATTAGACCGTGACAATTGTGTATCTCATTTAAGTGTAATAAATAAGGCTGAGTGAATTTTAGTAGCTCAATTGATTTGACAACATGAATTTTTACTGAGAGTTCGATTCCTCACCTCCACTCATTTTTAAAAAAAAAAAAGAAGAAAAAAATATTTCTTATCTCAATTGAGTAAAATTAAAACATTAGAACTCTTACCATATATTTCTATTTACTATAAATTTTAAGGCTTTTTAATTTTTAAAATGTGTTTTTTCTTATCATGTATTTTTAGACTATTTAGTTGTTATTTTTTCATAATATCTCTTACCATATATTTTATAGGACTCCTTCATTCTTAACCTCTTAATATTTCTTACCATATATTTTAAAACTACTTGAAATTTAAAATATATTTTTCTTTTATCATATAGTTTAGGACTCCGTTGATTTAATATTTTTTCTCTCACCATGTATTTTTTAACTTTATTAATTCTCCTAATATCTCTTACCATATATAATTTTGCATATATTTTTAAAATATATTTTTCTTTAATTATATATTTGATCAATATTTTTAAGGACTTTCATAATTTAAAGTAATATAGATAAAAAACAATGAGCAAAAAAGTCAACATTTGCATTTTGATTCATTTATCTTATTTGATTTTTAACAAATGAAAAATTGAGCTACCAAAAGAAGATTGAAAATAAAATATAGTCGAGCGTTGGAGAAAAGAAAAGAAAAGAAAAAAGAACACAAGTGTGACAACAAGAAATGTGACCCGCAAATACACCCATTAAAAGAAAATGGTATCTTTTTACAATTATTATTGATTGTGCCTCAACTATAATAGAATTTGTAGAAAAGTGTCGATATTTTTGGTTGAATAAAACTTACTTTTAACAGTACAAAAATAAATAAATTATATTCTTATCCTCATTAAATTTTTTAAAGAAATTTGTTACCTCAACATAAACTTGAAAAATTGTTGATGATCTCTCGATATATAGATGTGTGTGATCACAAATACATATGGTTGGTTATAAAAAATCATAAAATTAATTATTAGATATTCCTATTTATAGTCTATGTCTAGGTTCACTTTTAAATCTTTATTCTACAGATTGAGTTGGGCTGGACATTCTTGTTATAAAACTTTATTCAACCCGCGCTTTTTCGAAGAATCTGCACTTGCCAAATCTTCCTGTTCAGCCGAGTCCATTGGTGTTGCCTTGTTTAGAGTATTTCAAACAATCAAAGTTCTTCCGAATTCTTTTTAATTGTTTTTTTTTCTATATATATACATCAGCTTGCGTCTAGTTTAATTAATTTACCATGTATCTACAATCTTCCATTAGGGTAGGAGAAGTCGGGATTTGAAGCTTATAGGTTCAAAGTTCTAATTTTATTAAGCTACTAGATTCTAAATTGATAATTTGTACATATTGAATATTTTAAGACAAAATACAGAGCTTGAACCGAAGCTACGGGGTTAGACTGAACCCATATGCAACACTCTAGCTCCGCCCCTGCAAAGTTATTATGATGTGATTGGCGCGAAGTTGATAAAATTATCAGCAATCTCAGAAGCAAATACCAGCAGACACAATTTTAAATCCAGAAAAGGGTCAGTGCAATACAAGCATCTCCAAACCAGAGAATTAAGAAGTGTCGAAATGACTGTAAGCCTCTCTCAGTTAGACAGCCAAAGAAAAATATTTGATCAGAAATACATATGGTTGGTTGATCAACATGATAGATCAAGATAACTAATGCCACCTAGACACGAAAAACTCATAATCGGGGTGCCTGTTCACGAGTGTTTCTGCACCATTCGTTCTCACAGCTCGTGACATAAAAAGTGCAGTCTGCTCCAGTGTCTTTAATCGATCTCGTAGAACTGAATGGGTCACTTCGTTCAGGTGCCTTGGCTGAAACCAGCATTCACCCTAGTTTTTTCCATTCAAATTAGCTTTGAAGTAAAGAACAAATAATACTAAAATTGTGAACTTAAAAGCGCCAAGTTATCTATACCTTAGTATTGTAGCTTTGGAAGCCCACAATTGGGGAAACTATGCCGGCTTGGGCATCAAGTGTCTTGCCACTGTGAACATAATGGCCAAGTGAATGATAAGTCAAGAAAGAAGCACGGAATTTGCCGCTTGGTATCCTATAAATGGGGTACCATGCAATACAAAACCTGCAAATACACAAGGACCATTAGAAGTTTTCTCTAGAACCTGAAGACGATTATACTTCGGCATACAAAGGACGTACGCAAGACTGGATTGTGCTTCACATATTCAAAAACTGAATATAATCATCATACTAGAATCCTTTCCATACGAACAACGAATATCTCTGCTTATGGACAGAGATCGAACATGAAGGAGTTAAAATGTACTGCCTCTGTCCCAATTTATGTGATGTTGTTTGACGGATACAAAACTTAAGAAATATGAGAAGATTTTGCAATGTTCCAAAATTACGGTTGAGATAAATGATTTTTTAAGCTAAAGTAGTGATAAATCAGGAGAATAAAATGGGTCCTATAGAAAGTCCACCTATTCCTAATCTCCAATGGAAATCAAAAAAATCGATCCATTTATAATCCTCTACTAGTTGGATTAATGGATCATCCGATTGGAAATGATAACAAAATGCATAAGTTATTAGAAGGAGTTCTAAAATACATATACATATGGTATACCACCAAATTCCTTTATGGGGAAGACAGAAAATTAAAGAATCTGCAAATATCGGAAAAATGACAATTATTGTTAACCAAGAGAGTACACCTTTGCTGTACTTTTTACCTAATAAGTGGAACCTAACATGGGTAAAATGTTAGATGATGTCATTAAACATTTGTCAAATAAGTAAATGTGTTATTCTTTTTGAGACTGATTAAAAAGAAAAGTGTCACATAAATTGATGGAACTCCAAATATTCGTCAGTTATAGGTCCATACTAACCACGAATGAGGATGCAGGTCAGGCAAGCGTGCAGACTGTAGGATTGATGGATCTCCACGACTTGAAGAAGTCCCAGCAGCAAGTTCCTGAATCCTAGAATAGAGTAGTTGGAGCAAGCCCAAGAATCAACTTACGATATAAAAACAACAACTCATATTGCTAATAAAAACAATAGAACTAAAATGATTTATGGTGTACCACACACTTTTCAAAGAATGGTTTACGATTTTGAGGCTGTTCATGTTCAAAATATTCAAACAGAAGCTCATCAGATGACTTAGATTCAATTGGTGGATCCGTATCCCCACACTCTGAAGATGACCTGGAGTCAGAGAAAACATCCTGTTTTGGTAAAGAGCTTGAGCTCGCAACACGAGGTTTAGGTACAAGTAGAGCAAATCTTGCGTGAAAGTCTCCAGTAGGTGAACCCTGAGTTCCATTATCCTTGAAGAGCTGAACGGCTGACAATGACGGAACAAAATATGCGCTGAACTTTAGACGAGAAGTTGTATGTTCCTCTGTTTCTACTTCTAAACCGTAGTTTCCATGTTTCTCAAAGCACTGCCACAAGTTCCATAAAGAGATATTTGGTATTTCACGCCTGACTAGAGGTGCACCTGGACCACCTTGAACAGATGGGCATATAATTGGAGATGCAGAACGAAGAAATTTCTCAAACTCAGCAATAGGATAGCCCATCGCCTTCTCAACGGCTTCAGAGGCTAATTGTGCCCCATGGGCCTCATTCACTGCCCAACAAATGTCATTTTCACGGCCACAAATTGTTCGGGCTTTATCTTCAGGAATCGCCAACTTTGAAGCACCAGCGTTCAAGGAAGCTCCACTGGTAGGAGATCCTTGCACACTCACACTCTTATTTCTACTCAGGTCCTTTGGAACACATTTGTCCTGATTTTTATCTGCTGATAAATTAACATTAACAGCACTAGGAAGTTTTCTGTTCGAGGTAGCATCGTCATCAGGCTCTGCTAAATTAACATTAACAGCACTAGGAAGTTCTCTATACGAGGTAGCATCGTCATCAGCCTGTGATATAGTAACATTAACAGCACTAGGAAGTGCTCTATTCGAGGTAGCATCGTCATCAGCCTGTGATATAGTAACATTAACAGCACTAGGAAGTTCTCTACTCGAGGTAGCATCGTCATCAGCCTGTGATAAATTCTTCAAGTCACAATTGCTTACGCTAGCATCCTTCTTCTGAGTTCCTTGTCTATTCAGGTTTTCAACAGCGTTAGCTGCATTGACAGTTGAATCATTTTGCACTCTCCCAACGTGTTTATTTCTCTTTCGCATCATGTGTATATGTTACTATGAATGTTTTTCTTCTTGATTGTTTGAAATATCTCTTCTGGATATAGGAAGAGGTTATTCTAAAACATGCAGCAAACAGTCGTTGGATATCTTACATTCTCATTGATGAACACTTTCTTTAATCACTGCTTGAACCAAGAAACGTCAAAAACTCGTTAAACACCAAGTAAAAGACACATTAGCACAAGAACTTTATTTCCTTTAAGTTGATGCTAGTCAGAAGAACATCCTGAATTCAAGACAAACAGTATCCAAATACTAGCAAATCGTAAATGGCATGAGTTGTATATTGGAGTTAATTCGTAATTGGACAATACAGAGAAGGAAAAGAAAAAAGGCAGAAAAAGAAATAAGAGGACAAAATTTACAAGAAATTAATTGAAGATAAACAACAACAGGAAATACGACTACTCGCATGACAAAATCCAACGCGAATTTCCAACTTAACCTTCCAGGATACAACATCATCTACTCCTTAATGCCAAAACAAGTTGGGGTCAACTACATAAATTCTTTTTGATAACTTAGTGAATGAAAAAGTCGATAGGAAAAAAAAGAAGAGAAAGCCCAGTGAACATATCAAACTCAAATTGCACACTTCTCCAATGCAGGAGTGGCTCAAGCACATTAGTGCCTAAGGCAAAAAACGAATGGACGCCTTAAACTTTAAAAATAAATTAATATATTTCCTTACAAATTTTGTTCTTCTATCTCTTTGAGATGCAAAATTATTTAAAAAAAAATAAAATAATTGATTTAATTCAGTGATTCTTTTCAATCACATAAGCATACTAAGATCTGCCAAACTTATTCTAATAATTCTTTCTTTCTATATGAAATAAATAGTCTTTACCGTAAATGTAGTACTTAATATTTTTTTTCTAAAAAAATCTATAACTTATTATTACTAAAATAAAAATTGAGGCCCTCAAATTTGGGGGCTTAATGCACTTGCCTTTTTTTGAACACTATCGAGCCACCCCAGTCCTAATGCATACAATAAAAACAGAGGACCAAAATAAATGCAAAATCCAGTCTGGATCAGTGTTATTTTTGATAAATTACAACTAAACAAGTCACATATTAGTAAATAAAAACAACAAAGAAAGAGACCAAAAGAAAAGAGTATGATCATTGCAAAAGTAAATAGATCAGTTCAAACACAATTATTTTTGATAACTGTGTTGTCCGAGCCAACCCGGAGCAACTCGATTAATTCCACGAGACACCTTCCATCAGCAAGCAGTACTAGGTAATTCTAAATCACCTAGTGTTTTTTCTCTACTGAGACCTCATGGTTCTCAAAACTCATCTTGTTGACAACTAGGTCACACTCTTGGGTCCTTCAATCATGAATATTATGCTCATGGTTCGTTTGGTTCACTTACTAGTTATGCAAGGATACAAGTATTGCATCAATTGTTTGGGCAGTGATTATTAATCTATGGACTGATTTATTCGGAGTAGGTGTTGGTATTTCACTTTTTCGAATGTATATACTGAACTGTAATTTTTCGATTCTGTTTTGTCCTGTTCGGTTTAAGTGCGGGTTTGGTTGTTTGGTATGGACTTGGTAAGCTATTGATTGCTTAAAAATAAGCTACTTCGGTTTGGACCTGCTGATTGGGAAACTAACTGTAACACCTCACAACTTTATTCATAAGATCTGAATTTTTTCGTCGTAAGTATATAAGATTGAACCTAGCGATACCTTACATGTACCTATATTTTAAAGCTCATTCCTATATGTGTGAAGTTTATTAGAAGTGGATTAGGTTCATAAGAGATCTCTAGTACTTAGTCAAGCTCAAAACCTTCCTATCGATTAAGTTTTCGCATTAGATTATACAAGGATCAACTTTAAATGACCATAACTTTCAGCACGCAAATAATTAGAAGGCTCATAATATATCAAACTAAAGAAATTTGAATTATCTTTCCAATGCCACTAATTTTGTCTCATTTGGAGTTTGAAGAAAAAAGTTATGACCATTTTACTATATACTGCCAAAGCAGAATTATTCTACGACCAGCATTGTCAGCTCGTGGAATGACTTCTGCAAGTTCATTTTTGGGTCCCAAACTCTACGGACCCAGTTATGGGTCATAAAAGCTTCTACTGATTGTAGTTTGGGTCCATAGAATAAGTTTTAGGATGTCGAAATCCACCCCTGTTTCTACGAATGGAATCAACGGTCCATATAAGCTTCTATAGACCGTAGATAGTCTCATAGATGACTTAGATAGTGTTTTTAAGAAAGGGTATTTTCGTCCTTTTTCACCCTTTCTAAGCCTAAACTTGATAGTTTTTCACCTAATTAAACCCCTAAAATTCTTCAACCTCATTATGCTAAAAAACATTCGCCAAACTTAGAACAAGTTTTCAAGAGAAGAAAAGCTAGAGTTTCAAGAGAAGCTAGTGAGTTCTTCAAGAATTTAGTTTTTCTAGGTATGTACGACCCTCCAAAAGTTATCCTACATTTGTTTTAGTATCTTTAACTACTAATTTCCACCGAAGAACAAGTTTATGAGTTGAGACCAAGTTTTTTCCATTGCTAGTTAATTTCATTGAGATACTTGTTTATGTATTTTTCTTGATGAAAATTATGTTCTTTATTGATTTCACTACTTAATTAAGTTATTAAGTCAAAATTACATAGTTTTTGTTGCATTTGTAAGAACCCTATATATTTCATGAAAAACTATTATGTCACAGTATTGAGTTGAGTTCAAGAAATATTTAAAGCATCTGTATTTACAAGATCCCTGCGTAGTAAAATTATATTTTTGAGACACATTGCATTGATACATCTTTCAGTCAAAGAAAAGAGACAAGTTGAGAAAAGCTAAAGTTGGGCTAAGTCCCAAAAGATTAAAAAAGTATTTTGAGTAATTTTACTCTTAAAGTTATGAAAATTATAAAAGTTATTTTGGGAGTAGTATTGAGCACCAATACGAGTGAGAGTAATAATAACTTGAACTCGTAAACTACGTAACCAACATAGGATAGGATTGTACCAAGTATACAACTCCTCATATGTCACTGAGATGACCCAGTTTATATGGATCCCCAACACTTCGTCCCTTACCCTAACAAGGTATGGGATGGATCAGGCAATGTGGGCAAGACGTTGTATCATCACGAGGCTCATAGTGATGGTTGTCGATTATAGAAACTTCCCAAGCTAAAATATATATTATTTTCAGATACAAACTAAGTTGCATTTATGTGTGCATTAAATAAGATGTTTTACTTATATTGCATTGATGATGTCACTGAGTTATTTTTTGAGTTAAGCATCCTATCCTGAGTTTCTGTTTTGGCCATTTTACATACTGTACATTCCATGTACTGACGCCCTTTGGCGTTGCATCATTTTGTGCTGCAGATTCAGGCACCCATGATAGCATGCATTTAGTAAGACAACTTTTCAGTGGTAGTTGGTGAGACCTCCTCATTCTCAGAGGGCTACAGTCAGTTAGTTTGATTTATTTATTTTATAGTCAGGCAGCCGTGAGTCTTGTTACGACACCTATCTTTAGTATATTAGAGGTTTCATGGACAAAGTTAGTGAGTCAGTCCAGTCTATTCATTTGAGTATTTAAATCATTTATTACTAGTTGTACCAAAAAATATTTTGGGGATTTTATATATAGTATGATTGAGATTCTTTGAGTTTTATTAAATGTTTTGAAGGTTCATCTTATAAAGCTTTTGCATGCATGTTAAGACTTCAGTTGAGTGAGTCAGCTAGGCCAAGGGTTCTCTTGGGGACCACCAATGGTTTTTGAGTGCCGTCCACGTTCGGGTTGTAGGCTCGGCGCGTGACTCTAACACATCAAATTAACATTCTATAATTGATTCATTTATGTTGAAAATTATAGTGTAAATAAGGAAAAAGGATTGTTTTGTATATATACAAATTATTCAAATCCATTTAAAATAGGGAAAAATTATAGTATATCAGGAAGGCAACTTAAAATTAAAGTTGCTATAAATTGCATGTACTGATCTTATGTATTTCATCAATGCACCATCACTTTACAAAGAAGAGAATACAGGATTGCATGGAAGATAAATTAAGACTGTCTGCAATGCTAGTTACAAATATTGGTTCCAACAAAGTCAATGGGTACTCCTGCGAAGAAATTGAAACTTCGAGCTCGAGGTCATTAGCGGTCAATGCCGAAAGGAAACTTTTGGATGTGGCTCCTCTCTAATAGCTGATCCCTCCATTTCCCGGCCAATGCGGGCTTGAAAATATTAAATGTTGCCTTAAAACATATAAACGGTCTAGACTTATTGGTTAATCTGAGTATGTTAACCTGATGAATGGCAAATGATGCTAGATCTACCGGATAATCAAGTTGCACTGGAATGTCTGCTCCCATATTAAAAAAGAGTTAAGATCCTCTTTAATATCGAGTGAAAGATGACCCTTTCTGATACTTGACAACTTTATTTCCTCTTGTCTTTAGACGAGGCAAAAAGTGGATTTTGCGAAAGCTCTTCTACAAAGAATAAATGAACTTCAATTTTTTCATTACAATAGAGGGGTCAGCTCTCCTCCTCTCACCCTTTCCACTTCCAAACAAAAAAAAAGTGGTTGTTCGGTGGTCACGAGATGTTTCGAGTGCATGGTGAAATTAATTGTTGAAGTCGGTTCCATGGAGGGCAAATCAATAAGAAAAAATGGAGGACGAGGTTCAATCCAATTCGAGAATCAAGTATTGAAATATTTAGAAGGGTTTTTTTTATAGTTATTCAAGAACTGATACCTCCCACCCCTAATCCCCAAATATTATGATAGTATTAAAGAGTAAGGGAAAAAAGATCTAAAAAATTGATCTTTTTCCTAAAATTCCTTTCTCCTTCACAGGAAGGAGTCGTTTGGCTGGGGAGAGGAGACAGTTAACAAAGTAAACTAGGAGCACGAACCATAGTAAACTATTGAGTGAACCAAATAAATGTAGCTTGTTTATTTGTTAATGAGGTGTGTGTAATATGTCAAGCCACAACAGGGGAAAATGGATGGATCAACTACTAGAGAGAAGCCACATCCAAAACTTTTGAAGGTGTGATTTGGTACCGGCCAGATGATGGGAACAAAGTTGACAAGTATAACATGATATGAATCCAACAAAAACGACAAGTATGTTTCAAGAAAGTAATAGTCAAGGTCTCAAGGACTCGAGATAAGAATGTTTAGAGAGGTAACAAATAAAATATTGACTAAAAGCGAGTCTTGTCTTGGCACGAGTTGATAATGTAGCCATTCTGTTTTCTTAAATACGTGGAATTAATAATTATGAAATTTCAATGTTAAAAGTGCATTATTTAAGTAGAATGAATATCTTTGTTGACTTGTATCAGAAGATTCAACTAAGGCGGAGCAAGTTATGAAAGGAGAAGGAGAATCTTTGGTAGAGAGCTTTGTTATGATAGAAGTCTCTCTAGAATTGGGTTGATCGCAAATGTACAAGACCATCCTTATTTATACTTGTCTAAGAATGGTTCTAGATATTCTTTTACTAAATTTGATCTTCTAGCAATACTTTAGAATATCTGGATATATATTTTTTCAAGATAATTATCCAAGTTTCTAAACTAAGACATTCTAGAAACTTTATAAAAGGATCTATGATGTTCCAAGAAAACAATAACTTTTTTGGGGTAACATTCATGAAAATCTGTTTCTCAAGGCGTATATATAATTGACACTTTATGTAATATCATATATATATATATATAAGAGGATGTTAGGACCAGTGACGTGGCGCAATCACAACACACCAATGTTTATTATTTTCTGATAAGTATAACTCAAAAAAACAACATAGCCGCAAAGCAAAACACCAATTCGCTTTACAAATCCTGCACGCCGCAACTGATTTGACGAAAAAGATAGAACTATAAGTCTCTCTCTTCCTGTTCTTCTTTCCTTCCCTACATCTCTTTGGTTAGATTTTTGAAATTCTTCTTCACTGCTCACATAATTCATCCAAAATTGGAGATACACACTTTTCCTTTCAAATTATACTTTTTGCCATTTTAATTTTTAAAATAAAATTATTTGAAAGTGTTTTTCAATTATTTTTTTTGGTATTCTAACAGTTGCCCCTGTTTCTAAAGGTCATGCTTCTTTATGCATGCTTAATTATTGTCTCTTTCATGGTATGTGCTTCTGTTACATCCTTATTGATGTTTTAATTTTGGCCAGTCTTTGCATTACTACTTCATTGTTAACAACATAGAGAACTTGATTACAAGTACTTACCAACTTAATTATTTTGAAAAGTAAATGTGTTATACTAAATGTTTTGCAGGAGATGAAAGCAAAATTTTTGGACAATGTTAACGACGATAAGCAAAACGAGGAAGGTTAGAAGAAGAAAACCAAAGAGAATTCTCATGAACGACGGACTGTTCACAATTATATACGCTATTGCGCAAACCAAAGGAAACTACTAATGAGGACAATAAAATGTTGGAAATTCGGGAGAGCAAGTCAACAAATATTACTCAATACTTATAAGTAGAAGAGAAGTGGAGGAAAGATGATATTCTATTAAACTTTTTTGGCTTACACAAAATGGCTAGATTACATGACTATCATATATATATATAAAAGAGGATTGACTGCCCGCCTACGTGGCGACACCACAATCCATCTATCCTTTTGTCTTATACATTTACAATTCTACCCTTCCTTTGCACCCCTTCACACCCTCTTGCACCCTTTCCCCTCAATATTAGATTGAGCGATACGCCACCTTCATCAATGAGAAAATTTCTCTCCTCTCACCCCCACTTCGGGCGAGAAATAAGAATTGTCCAATCCTCTTTTATAGGCGTATCAATATTTCCCTTTTCTGATCTTCAACATCAAACCCTTCACAATTCAAAATACATAAGAGCCCACAATTGTTGAATTTCATTTGCTCGGGAAGATACACAACCTAACAAGCAAGCCAATGATGGAGACCTATTTGACGATGGGGCGGACGAATTCCCCTCTGCCGATTGCAGTGACATATTTTCCAACGTTGAAACCAGCAGAACGGAGGATGACGCAAACAATCAATCCCCAGAACATGAGGATTTTTCGTCATCTTCTCTTCAAAACCGGCGACCTCTTTCTTTCAATGATTCTGGTAACAAGTCGGCTAATTTTCGACCTTCCGTAAGTTTTGAGAGTTTTTCGAGTTCGAGAGAGCGAAAGTTAAAGTTCTCAATGATGATTCTTCAATGCTGAAAGAGAATTCTGTAATAACGGATGTGAACAATGATGAAATTGATTATTCAGAGATAGTTAATTCGCATTTGAGAGGAAGAGATGATTCAAGTTCAAATATTTTGTTTGATTTAGTGATAAAGTCTATTAGATTTCAAGTGAATATGTTGATAACTATTCTGAGTTTGATGATAAAGTTGTTTAAGTTTCCTATATGGGTAATTTATAACTCTTATATGCTTGTGATGGATCCATTTCAAATAATGAGGCATATGAAACGATATGTACTACACAGGTTTATGGGGAGTTTCGAGTTTGTGTTTGAGAAGATGTTGAAATTTGTATCTGGATGTTTGAAGGAGAAGAGTTCAGTGTGGAGGTTGGGGCTGCAATTTGGTTGGGGATGTTTGTGGTATGTGTATGTTTGTTTTGTTTTGGTTGGATTGCTGGTATCAACTTTTATAATGGGCGACATCTTTATGAGAATTATGGTGGAACAATCGATCAGGATGAATGAGCCTTTGAATTTTGATTACACAGCAAAGAGCCCAGTTGCATATGTGCCTATAATAAGGAGTCCAGGTGTGACCTGTGGTAAAATTCTTAGTTTTCCAGAAGGAAAAAGCTCTCTGTGAGAACACCTCTCAGATTAATATATTGAAGATCCACGTACCTTAAGGAGGAAGGAGAAATATTCACAGGCATCGAAGATGAGATGTTGACACCAAGGAGAGATAGTACCTCTAGATTCGTGAAGTTGTGAAGCATTGTTTCAAATGTTCTCTGATCAAGTTGTAATTCATAGAGATAAGAAGAAGAAGAAAGATCAAGTGAAACCAAAATGGAAAGATTCAAGATTTCTGTTGGGATTTTCCCACTAAAGTAAGAAGCAGAAATGTTGAGATGCCTAAAATATTTCCTCATGCAGGAAACTATACGACACTACGTTTTGGTGTGCTCTATTAATTGTGAATTTATATATTGGAGAACTTATGTTATAGAAATTATCAAAGAACTTATGATATATCTCTACGTTAGACATCAGAA